>JAWPHD010011157.1:0-86505 GCA_037043455.1 Cyrtodaria siliqua
AGACATCAAGAGCAACATTCCTGTGAAGTTTCATGAAAATCCGTCAGGTAGTTTCAGAGGAATAGTCGCTACAAGTTTTCATTATATAACTCTATGTAAACAAAGATGGCCGCTGACAGCCATGTTTAACATCAAATCAAAACGATTTTTGACATGGACCAACATCATGTCATGCTGATCATTTTAGAAAAAGTCCCATATCAATATCACAATTACAGCACTTTAAAAAATTACCCAAATCTAAACATGGTCCTTAAATTATTTTAAGGTTTTTAGTATCTTTTCATTTGAGATCTGGTAACTACCGGTAGTATGTCCGGTAAATAATCTATAGCGATTGGCCAATGAGATGATGAATTACAGTTTAGCATGCGTATGGTGTTAATTCAGAAACTATTAAATGTAACACACTTGGTAAAAACTCTGCAATTTCGATTTGTTGACATTTAAAAAATTATGAGTATTAAATAGTGCACAACAAGATTTAATTTAGTTCAATGCGTTTATAAGCAAAGGTGTCAAAAACAGTTGTCAATGGATTTATTACCATTATTGTAATTTGGCTTTTGGAACATTACAAAGTCATTTAAGTCAAAAACCATGTTTAATTGCTCCACTAACAAGTCGCCATTAAAAAAGTTACCATTAAACGAGCAATATATCTAAACCATCATCTACTGAGTTAATCATGTGTTACCATAGTTACCGTATTTACCCTATAAGTTGGGACAAGATAAATTAATTACAAAAAATGATGTCCCAAATTATACCTTTTCAGAAAATAAATATTTTTTTTAGTGTCCCAAAAAATATTATAACGGCTTAATTTGGTGTTAAACTTCAGTGGAAATCCTATGCACTGAAGTTAGTTTGGTATATAATACACATTACGAGCACCCTTTTGACAATTAAATGTGAATACAAACAAGAAATAAGAAATAAGATTAAAATTTTTAACACATTTATTATATAACCTTTTTTATATAACCCTATGAAACCATAAACCCAATGCCCCTGAGAAATGCCAGTAGCCTAGCAGTAGCAGGTAGTAACGGAAAATCCTCTGTATTGAAGCAGAGTTATTCTCCATTAGTTGAAGACGAATAAAAGACCTATCTAGGACTATCAGGGTATTCTCCGATACCGTATTTTACCATGTATAATACGCACCCGTGTATAGTACGCACCCCCATTCTCAGAGGTCAAAACTGGGGTAAACAAGTTGTTTCCGTGTATAATATGCTTCAAAATATTAGTTTTCCTAGATGAACCATTTGACGAAAATAAAAGGTTAAACAAATTAAAAAAAAAAATCTCTAATTGCATCACGACAATTAAAGCAGAATAATACGGTATAACAACTATCTACTGATCGCAAAAATTAGCGTACAAAAGAAAACAACACCGGAACAATATAATTACTTAAATCATTAATTGCCAATCTTCAGGGGAGTACCTATCTTGTATCATCTCATCAACTCATCAAAGAGCCGATTATAATGCCGCAAATAATTGTCCGTAATCCGATACAAATACGACAAAGTCATTGGTTACCGCAATCCATTACGCCGATTATACTAACATTGTGTATTCACAGGAACCAATGCTTATCATAAGTGTCACGCGTGATCAGTTATCTGTACACACTGGAAATATCTGGTAAAGGTCACACGACCTGTCAAAGTGCATCCTCAGAAATATCAATGCGTCAACTTCAAAGGATTATAGAAATAGAATAACCCACTCTACCCGTGTTTAAAGTGTGTCTGTACTGTAGCTATTTCTTCTAAGTTTGAAAAACTTGTGAAATTTATAAACAATTTAGCGGATAACAGCAAAACAAAGGGAAAACATGATCATCCTTTATTGAAATTCTGCAAAAAATATGCAAGTATTATCATCGCTTTTACTGTCGTCTGGTGCATTTAACATATGATAATAGAATTGTACAATACTGCGTGTACTAGTCTAATGCATGGAAATCACGTGATATCAAGTCAGCTGATATAAATAACAAAATAAGGGACGAATTTCGTTCACTCATTTATTGAAATTCTACAACAAATATGCAAACATTTATATAAAAACAAGCTTTATAATAAACTTTATTAATTTCTAATTCAAATTAAGTCAATAAATTGCTTGTATAATGCGAGTAAGTAACGAAAAATAAAGTATTATCGGCATCCACAAATGTCGATCTGTTCGTCCCCGATGTTTTCATCGGCGTTTTTTCTCCAGTCTGACATCGATTTTCTGCATATTTTGCAAGAAAAAAGTTTTTTGCATTCTTTCCTTGTATTGTACGTACCCCACTTTCGGAAACCGTAAAAGAAGTAAAAAAACTGCGTACTATACAAGGTAAAATACGGTAGTTGAAGATAAGACCAGCTCATAGCTGAATCCAGTGCAATGCAGACGACGATTTCTAAGGTTTAAAGTCCCTCTACCATATGAGCCCCCTGGAAGAATCCCCCGTTGACTCGGCATTATGTCTGGGCTATTGCGTGAGTGATTGTGTGTAGTGCTATGTATCTATCTACAGTCTACTTGAAGCAGATATAGTGCTGCCACACAGGAATATCACGCCGTAGTACATGATACCCGACTCAGACACATTATTCTGACACCGGGTTGACCAGACGTAGTACTACCCATTATTTGCTTGTCAGGCATGGGTTACAAGTAACTACTCCATTTTTAAAGTCTTTGATATGACGCGGTCAGGGGACTCGAACCCACGACCTCCCGAATGCAAGGCAGACACTCTAACCACTACACCACAATGCTTCGGTGTGCAATGCAGTATAAAAACCTCAGCCTATATCTTTCAAGTTGATACCTTTGCAATGGTGTCTAAAAATGGCTTTATCATGTTTATTTCGACTTATTATAAATATTAAATCACTGACAATCTGAATCAGAAAATTTATGTCAAAATAGTGTTTTATATAATTATATATGTTTTCATAATAAAACAATAATAAACCAGCCAGCCAATAGTTAACACCTTCCTACCGACAGAAAACACGAATTTCTGAATTTCTAAAGGGAGAAATTACCTTGCAATCAGCTGTTTTAGTGTGTCTTGGATCAGCTGTTTAATGTCTGTGTAAAATCAGTGTTGTGTGAACTGACTTAGTGTGGATCCCAAGGGAGGTTATTATAAGGTAATGATTTATAAATGCTTTATTCAGCTGCCAAAGGCAGCTGACTCTTATATAGCTTTAGAATATGTCTATGGTTAACAGACTGTGAATCATGTAGCCGAAAATAATCATGCATTACAACTTCAATTCCTAGGGAACCCATCTAAAAAACTTGAATGGTATAAACACATATTTTTCAATGTTCAAAGCTTGCCGTTGTATTGCCTCAAATGACGTTTTCGTAGAGCAGTCTACTAAAGTGTAGAATGCGGCAATATTTCCGGGATCTTCACATCCGTGCACATGTAATGGTAAGGTAGCAATGAACAATTTCTTTGAGTTTTTCACTTTGATAACACAATCTTATAAATACACATGGCAGCAGTGGGACGTCTGTTGTAATGCACATGCTAACGCACATGCATCCCTTACATGTGAACACCTGTATTTCTGTGCTGATGTGTACTTCTAGCACGTCGTGATCCAAAGTTGAATTGTAATCAGTATGTAAGGCAAATCACGGTATTTGAACAGAGAGAAGCGAGGTCGCCCACCTTGATACAAAATGTTTGGTAGGAACAACTGATGGTAAAACTCGGGAAGAATGTGTCTGGTAAGAATAAAAACGGTCGTGGCGTGTTTACGTCAACATTATTTTTTTCAATATTGTTTTAACACCTGTGACTTGATATGTTATTATGTTAAACTTCGTGTCCAGTCCCTACCCAGATATATGCTATTTCCTCTCGGCAGCTATTTTACGCTTGCGTAAAACTTTGCTTGTGAAATAATGATCAAGTACTACCCACAGGTTGCTGTATCGATGTTGGGAACTAAAAAAAATATTAAAAAATATATATATATATATACACGTTTTTTCAGGAAAACTTAAAATATGTCTGTTTTGAACAAATAACATGGGGAATTATTTTTTTTAATTTTTTTTTTTGTATAATTACGGGATTTACCGATGAATTTTGCACATTAAATTTGATAATTTTTTTGCCAAAATTTGACTGTCCCAATTTAAATTATATTAAAATTATGGAATTTTGATGAAATTTTGATGTGTCCCAAACTAAAAATAATTATTTTTCTAAAATTCAAGGTTGTCCCAATCCTTAGGTGTCCCAACTTATACGGTAAATACTTCTATTTCAGTAGACGGTTTGAATGCAGTCTATGCAGTCTTTGCAGCAATGTATCTAAACCATTACCTACTGATTTAATCATGCTACCATATTCTATTTTAGTATACCGTTGTATGCAGTCTATGTGTCCTGTTGAGCGGTATCATATTCCTCAACGTGGCATTCTTGATACAGATCGCGGTATCTCTGACTGCTTTTATTGTATATAACATCATCTTTCATCTGGGCCAGGGCACGATACTTCCACAGTCCTACTTTTATACACAGTAAGTGTTTTCTTTTTCATGACATGAATGCAAGCAGATTGAGTTTCTCTGCTTTTAATATCCAGTTCTATTCAATGTTCAAACACTTGTTTGTTAACTTCTGTTGTAGTTTGATGTCCAATGGTTTAAGTTGCCATTACTTGTCCTTCACCATTTTACTGTTTAGTTCAATTGTGTGCAAACTGTTTTGGCAAAAAAAAAATTATGCTTTTAGGGAAGAAAGAAACTGTATTAAATTACGGATGGTGCATGATTGATTTAGTAGCATACATCAGTTATTTTGGTAGGTTAATTCAAATGTTATTCAACATGCCAGGGAAGGAGCTGATATGTGTGTTACATTTAGGTCATCTTGGGGAGACAATATAAAGTATCATTTAGGTCATCTAAAGTTATCTCTAGGTCATCCACTTCTGTTGTCTCTGAGGAAACTTCTGTGTCATCTAAAAAAAACACTAGGTCATCTGAACAAATGTATAGGTCATCTAAAGGAACTTGTAGGTCATCTAAAACAATGTGTAGGTCTTCTAAAGTAGCCTGTAGGTCATTTGCTTCTATGGTCTCTAAAACAACATCTGTGCCATCTAAAGCAACTGCTGTGTTACCTAATTCAACTTCTAATGTATTCAAATCAATGTCTATGTCTCTAAATGATATTCTTTGTCATCTAAAGCCACATCTAGGTCATCTAAAAATGTGTAGGTCATCTAAAGCAATGTGTAGGTCATCTATTTGCTTTAGCAACTTGTAGGTCATCTATTTGCTTTAGCAACTTGTAGGTCATTTAAAACAACTTGAAGGTCATCTAAATAAATGTTTAGGTCATCTAAAGCAACATGAAGGTCATATAAATAAACTTTTAGCCCATCTAAAGCAATTTGTATGTCATCTAAAGCAACATCCAAGTTATCTGAAGCAAATAGCTAAGCTATTTAAATCTGTTCAGACATCCTATTATTTCTTTTTCAGGTATTTTTCATCGATGAGTTTAGCTAACCAAGCCTCCACATATCTGACCATACTCCTGGTTACAGTGATCATATTATATAGACAGGTATGTAGCATTGTACAATTATAGACAGGTATGTAGCATTGTACAATTTTCCAAATATTTGGAAATTGGCCTCGGGCAAATTTCTACTTATAATAGAATCTGTGTCTGAAAATAGGTTTGAAATGGTCAGTTTTATTTTCGAAATCTATAGTTGCATTACTGAGACACATGTTGTTTATACTACAAAATCAAACTTAAGCTTTGCTAGTTTATCATTTGGGCGGTAGTGTATAGTTTCATAAGAGATATTTTGTCCTAACAACTGGGTAGGGTTTATATTTTGTCAATGTTGCTGATTAAAAATATCAGAATGCAGGAATAACATTCAGAGGTTCATAATTGTGTTGTGTATAAGGGTAGAATGCAAAACATGTTCCAAACACTCAGATTGAATTGAGTTGAATTGGGGTTTTACGGCGCACCGACACAAAAAAGGTTATATGGCGCCTAACAGGAATGAACATGCCATGCTCATCCTCCATTTACATCAAAATAAAATATGGAGATTGGGCCTAGAACCTTCTTACCTGCAGAACTGAAGTGTTGCTGCAAATTCTATAGTAGATACTCCATTTACAACGGAGCCACGTTTCCATGTTTGCATAAGGGTGTCATTATAAAGACCTTAAAGAGCATGATAAAAATGACAGAAATTTATATGAATGTGTGGGAGTGCAGTGGGGTGACCTACCCCTCTGCATGTGATCGAATGGTTTGAGTACAACAAGTATTGCAGCACATTATACATGTTAAATCATTTCTAGGTTGAATGTACCAATCGCCTGGACTTTATCTGGAGACGTCAGTGTCAGACGGAAGAAGAGGAGGTGAAGATGACGGGAGCCCTCAACAAAATGTTGTTAGAGAACATACTGCCCGCGCACGTGGCAGATTACTTTGTCGGGAATACACGCAAACCTGTATGTTACTGGAATAATATTTAGAATTAATTATATTATTTCAACAATAAAATGCAATTTAATTCCATTATCTGTAAAAATTACATTTGTCAGTATATGAACATTACCTCAGATTTTCCAGGCTTAATCTTTTAATGCATTTTCATTTGGTGTTTCGGTAGTTCAGTGGTCTTTGTGTAGCTTTTAAAGGGAGTACATGAGGATTTTCACAGAAAAGTCTAGATTTATTAAAGGTGTTTAAAGAACTCACCATAGATTTTAAATGAAATCAGATTGAATACATTTTTAGTAGTGCACCTATTCTTTCTTTACTGCTACTGTTGATTTCTGTAAGCATTTTAACAGTTGTTTTGTTCTTTTCATTTCAGGATTTGTACAGTGAATCCTACAATTATGTTTGTGTTATGTTTGCATCCATACCAAATTTCAAAGAGTTTTACCAACAAAATAGTGCCAATAAGAATGGCCTGGAGTGTATCCGAGTTCTGAATGAGATTATCGCAGACTTTGACATGGTTGGTAGAGTTTTTTCGTCATTTGATTTATGATGCAAATAAGTTTTCATAAATGTTAATTTATGAAATATTGAAATACTGTAATAAATAATGGAAATGGAGATACTTTGGAAGTAACATACACAACCAAGTTAATAAAGTAGCAGACAAAGTTTTATTGAGTCTGTTCATGAGAGGTAACGTTAGAAGCAACACCTCTCATGCCCACTAGCACCAACTTAAGCTTCTACTACAAAGCCACCTATATTGTTGTTGATGATCCCAAAGGACCAATACAAATAATACTGATACATAGCACGGGGATACTTTTTACAGCTACCACAAGCCTAATATAAAAATAATCGCGTTTTATTAGATAAAGATTCACAGCACTATTTCGGTGCACAAGATTACCAATTATTGCATATGCATTTACAAGCTCCGTTTACTTTCAATGTAACAGGAAACGTCAATATTCGCCCATATTGACGTGTAATAAAGTCATATTGGGTGTGTAATGTATACTTGTTCGTGATTGGTGCACTTTTCTGTTCATGTCAAAGAAAGTATGTCACGTGATGTAAACAATGTTGATTTCATTTATGTAATGACAGTATGTTTGTTTCAAATAAAAAAAATTGGTGAAAATTAAATGTTACAACCTATTTTATTCTCTCTTATTTAAAAATGCATATGCAATAAAATGTTTATTAGATTTATATTGGAATATATGATCTCGTTCTTTTGCGCATAAATATTGCGTTCCTAAAGTCGCGCAATATTAATACCCAAAAGAATTTGTGCATATATCCCAATCAATCTAATAACCTATAATTAGTAGTCCAGTGATCGAGCATCGGACTCCAGATCGAGAGGTTGTGAGTTTGATCCTCGCTGTGGTCATGTTATTTATCCTTGAGCAAGATAATTAATCCACATTGCTCAGTACTGGTTCTACCCAGGAAGCCATCGAGAGTGATTAATATAAGTTGCAAGGACTTGTTTTGCAATCGATGTTAAAGAAGTATGTTTAAATTAAATTAAAGATAGGCAAGCATTTATACAACTGTACGCCTAGTCCAACCTGACCCGTCTGTATGAACACATATTCAAATACTGTGTGAATCTAACAATAGTTTGTGTGTTTCAGCTCCTGTCACGGTCACAGTTCAAGAGGGTTGAGAAAATCAAAACCATCGGCAGCACGTACATGGCTGCCACAGGCCTGAAAGCGGGTCAGGAAAAAACAGAGGTATTTTTTTGTCAATATATAGCCTCATGAAACCAACTATTTATAGACAATAATATTAGAGTTATATCTCTATAAAAAGGAGGAAGAGTTTCTGTTTTATTTCATTTTCTAATGCCTTTACTTGAGATATTTGCCAATTAATCTCTAACTTCCTATATGCCGTCTTTTATTGTGTATACTGCACACCAGTGTATACTGTTCTTACTAATGTCAAAGTGTTAACACATATGAAAGTATTATTCAACCATGCATTAATGTGTTTTTTCTCCAATTTTCTCTCCAAGAATCCAGAGGAGGGAGAAGAAAATGTTGTGGCGATGACAGAGTTTGCGTTTGCCATGATTAAGTTTCTTGAGGACATCAACTTCAATTCATACAACCAGTTTCACCTCAAAGTTGGTAAGTCACTCAGCCTGTACTATATTTTAATATTTACCTGTCATGTATAAATGATGGTTAATTGAAACTCTGCAGTAAAAAATGTGGGATTTCTTTTATATAAATGATTTACATGCTTCACAGTCATAATTATTCTTATTTCTCCATTCTTGCATTCATATTTAGGAACTGATTCACATTTTGTCAGCATTTCAGCAGTTTTAAATGCTGGTACATGTACTAACTGGCACATTTCATGAAGATTGGCTAACAGATATAATGTTACATTTCATTGAACAATGCAAATAAACTGACTTCAAATAAATCAAAATGGAGGCACACATCGGATGATGTTTGACCTTTCATTTGGACCATTTGAAAAGCTTGAGATTCGTTTTTAGATCTGTTCCCCGGTTAATGTACATTATAATAGGGTTAAATAATCTGTAACTTTGCAGTTTGCCATTAAATAACATTTGCGACCATAATAAACGGTCGATATACCCTCTCAAAGTTTAAAGCGCAAAGGGATTAACCCTATAATATTTAACCCGCGTTTAAAATCTCATAAATACTGAAAATAGGTCCTTATATTAACTTATGTTTTTATATTGACATTATTTCCTATCGCTATAGTACCGATGATAATGATAAACAATTGTGAGTGAGAAACTGTGTATTATCAGACAATGCACTGGCCATTATTCTATTGAGAGACACTGGATTCATGCGCAGAAGTTTATTCGAAATTAGACACTGTTCTTCTCCAAAAGAAAATAAGTGAAAATGATTATATTTATTTATCCCCATTTTACCATTGCAGGTATCAACCATGGCCCAGTAATGGCAGGAGTGATAGGGGCGAGGAAACCACAGTACGACATCTGGGGGGACACGGTCAATGTCTCCAGCCGGATGGAAACTTCTGGTGTAGAAGGCAAAGTACAGGTACCGGAAGCTACTGCAGAAATACTGAAGAAAAGAAACTTTAAGTGGGAATATAGAGGACTGATCAAAGTGAAAGGGAAAGAACCCATGACAACATATTTTATAACTGGCAGGCCAGATGACTTAGCACAGAAAGATGTGAATATGGAAGAAATAAATTTGCAAGATGAGACAAAGTCAGACATTGTAAATGTGCAAAAAGACTCAAATGAACTCTCTAAAGAGATAGAAAACACAACCAATCGATAATGTGGTTGATTAGATGCATATTTAAGGACTTCCAGGCTAGCATCAAAGACTGTCTTGCAGTATTGAGAGTATTAAAGCTGAAACAAAGATATAAATACATGTATACATATGCATGAACACATACACATTATTATGTATGTCCAGTGATACGTGTAAGAAAATATAGTGGATACAAGTGCTGAACGTTCATGTAATGGATTGACAAAGGGATTGAACAAGATGGCTTGATAATTAAGATTATTGAAAACTGTAAACCAGAAATGAAGGAGGCTGGTATCTGAAGGTCAACAAGCTTGCATAAATTTACTTTTATGTGATGTATTTATGCCATGTGCATGTTGTCATGGTGATAAGACTGGTGGCTTTGATTAGAGAACAGTGTTGTCTGGATTATACACAAGGACATCTGACATTGTGAAGAATATAGTTCAGTACAAACAGCCATGGTGTAGAAAACAGATTTGTTTTTTTAACAAGTAGAAAAGTATTTGTATAAGTATGGCATTTTCTTTTAGTCCATACTGTATGTGTTGTGCCCTTATGAGGCTACATCCCTAGGATTACAGACACAAATATGTGAACAGAGGATGATTCAGGCTGGGGCATAATGGGGGCACAACCCATAAAATCTGAGAAGTTATGAAATTCATGCAAAAAACGTTTTGTTGCTGTTTTTAGTTGTTAGCTGTTTTTTAAAAGTTGTCAAATCCTGTATCAGCACCTGGGGACTTTTCTACCTTTGTGTCATAAGGAATATTCTAACTTTGTGTAAGGAGAGAGTTAAAATTTCAACAGTTATAGGAACATGGTACATGCCATGGATTCCTTGCTTAATTTGAACGCGTTTTCAAATATGACATATGCAGAAGATTGCAAATTATTTTTTACAAAAAAAAAGATTGTTATTTTGTATTAGATTTAAATACTGTGATAAAAATTCAAGGAACAACAAACTTTAAATAACGTGTCAGTGACAGGAAAGATAAGGGGAAACAAACAGGGGGGAAAAAAGGTTGTGTTTCTTGGAAATTAAACAGGGTCGTTATGGTATTTAAATTATAATTTTAAAAAGGTCACTTACTGTTAAGTCGCAAGCTTTAAGAGGTGGATGCATAAGGATGCATGAGCAGTAATATCTGACATTTAATCAGGAATGTGAAACACTGTTAATTTCTGTTACCATTTCCACATGTTCACCCAGAGGACAGCAGTATGTTGCATTTGTGTATGCTCTAGCATGACAAGCATCAAACTAGAACCTTACCATTTCATATATTGTGCGAAGTCATTTTATAAATGTGATGTTCTGTGTAAAATGCATGTGTATTTTGCCATTGTCTCTAGACAACATTCAAATAAGGTACAATTTATACATACAGAGTTGCACTCAATATTACAGTTATTTCTATCATAAAACAGCATGTACCAGGACTATGATTCATATAGTATATGCCTTTAAGTCACATTTAATAGCCATATAAGCCACACCATCTATGTGTATTAATGTCTTCACAAGCAAACAATCACAAAATGCAGTTCCAGTAACTATTTATAATGTATATATTTACTACTAAATCAAATCGGACTAAATTAGTTAACTGAGCGTGAATCACATTTGTGTTTGTCAAATATTCCCCTAGAATTTTGTGATTTTAATACCAAATATAAACCTAGAGTTTGGAGATCATTCCCCCAGGTTTGGCGAATTCAATACCAAACATTCCCCTACAGTTTTGGAGAATTCAACTCCAAACATTCCCCTAGAGTTTGGAGATTTCAAAACCTAATATTCCCATAGAGTTCGGAAATTTCAACACGAAATATTCCACATAGAGTTTGGAGATTTCAACACCAAACATTATCCTAGAGTTTGGAGATTTCAACACAAAATATTAACCCAGAGTTTAGAGATTTCAACACCAAGTATTCCCCTAGAGTTTGGAGATTATACCCCTAGAGTTTGGCGATTTCCACACAAAATATTCTTCTAGAGTTTGGAGATTTTAACACCAAACATTCCCTAGAGTTTGGAGATTTCAACACCAAATATTCCCCTAGAGTTTGGAGTTTATTCCCCTAGAGTTTGGAGATTTCCACACCAAACAGTCCCCTATAGTTTGGCGAATTCAACACCAAACATTCCCCTAGAGTTTTGGAGAATTCAACTAAAAACATTCCCCTAGAGTTTGGAGATTTGAACACCAAATATTCCCCTAGAGTTTGGAGATTATACCCCTAGAGTTTCCCCTACAGTTTGGAGATTCTCAACACCAAACATTCTCCTGGAGTTTGGAGATTTCAACACCAAATGTTTCCCTAGAGTTTGGAGATTTCAACACCAAATATTCCCATAGAGTTTGAGATTATACCCCTAGAGTTTAGAGATTTTGGAGATTTCCACACCAAACATTCCCCTAGAGTTTGGAGTGCATTCCCCTAGAGTTTGGAGATTTCTACACCGAATAGTTCTCTACAATTTGGATATTTTAACAGTTTTTTGTTTTTAAAACATTCCTCTGGATGTTCATGATGTTGGCGATTTCACTACAGTTTTATCATTATAAATATAAATGTAAATTATTAGTTACTAGTCCTAATTGACAGTCCATAATGTACAGTCTAGTCAAAATGTATTGTTATATATCCTTGCCACATCAGGCCAGAGTGATTTTTTTTTTTCGGTTCTTAGACAGCAGTACTCTAATTTTTGTAAAAATGAAAAAAAATAAAATAAAATCCAAAATGCTAGATAAAATCTCAAAAAATAGCAAAAAAAGTATCCGGTATCCATATTTTGGCCCGGCATTTCAAACAACCATGTGATCATGTTTGATAAATAATATAAAATCAGAAGATCATGTTTCTAAGGATTTGCTCTGGTAAAGTTTATGTTTTACGATGTAACTATCACCATTACAACATACATACTTGAAAATATTCAGGCATGTTTTTATTTTATGTTCCACCCCATGTGGAATTTTTTTAGACAAAAATCTGAGAACCAGAAAACTAAAATAAACTCTGGCCTTAATGAATCACTGTAAAATATACTAGTGACAAATATCCATGTTCCACTTTGCTTATAATATTACTAACGTGTTTGTAAATACTCAAGAATGCAGCTCTGTACACATGACACCATGTGGATGGAATTTTTTCCCCAATAAACTGGGTTAATTCATAGGAGCTTTAAGTTTTTAATATTTCTTAATTGTACATCTTTTACAAGTTTTTGAAATGTTTTTAGTGAGAACGTATTTTTATGTCCCGCAACAAAAGTTACAGTGTTTTACACTTATATGACAGCAGTACATTCCTGACAAAAGAGCAAAACATTTAGTGTTTACAAGAGAATTTGCAATTGCAGTTCTTCAGGTAAGAAGTTCTATACCCATTCTGCATATTTGTATCTAGATGTAAATGGAGAGTGAGCCTGGAACGTTCAATTATGTTGGCGCCATATAACCTTTTTGTGTTTATGTGCGGTAAAACCCAGTTCAACCCAAACAACCCCAATTCATCTCCTACGCACATCTACATATACGTGTCACATCTACATATACACACATCTACATATACGTGTCACATCTTAAGCAGGGCATTTGGACATTTTTTCTAGTTTTAAACAAAATTTAACTCATTCAGAACAGTAAATCCTATTCCGCCTCCTGATACAATGCATTTAGTGATAATGCTTAGTGATAATGCTTAGTGATGATGCTTAGTGATAATGCTTAGTGATAATGCTTAGTGATGATGCTTAGGGATAATGCTTAGTGATAATGCTTAGTGATGATGCTTCGTAATAATACTTTTTTTAGTGATAATGCGTTTAGTGAAAATGCATTTAGTGATATGCATTTGTTTGTCTGTGTATGGCAAAAAATATTTAAGACCTCACTAGAGGAATATTTCAGTTTGTGCAATAAGTGGAACATGATATTATTTTTTTCAGTTGTTATTAAAGCTTGGAAAATGTTTGACCCAGCTATTGCTCTTTTTTTATACACTTTAATCCTAGCTACATGCTTGTCCTAATTATAGTATACTAATTATATTGTAGTCCTTATGCTCCCACCACCAAATGGTGAGGGGGTATATAGTGTTAGCCATGTCCGTCTGTCTATCTCCTCCCACAGTTTTCAACCAATTTTTTTTCAAAACTTTACAGGACGCTTACCTAAGATGTCAAGATGTGCATATCGATTCAACGTCAATATCGACCTTGTATTTCCAGAGTTACGGCCCTTTTTTCAAAAACATTTATGTTAAAATATCTTGTGTGTCTATTATCTCCTCCCACAGTTTTCAACAGATTGTTTGGAAACTTTAAAGAATGCTTACCTATGATGTTAAGATGTGCATATCATTCACCTTGAATTACACAAGTTACGGCCCTTTTTCCGTCAACTTTACGTTTTCCCTAATTGTTTTCAGTAGGGGCATTCGTTCCATGGACACATTTCTCGTCTTTCATGTTTTACAAAGGACCGTTTTGTCATTCAGGGTCATACATTATTCACATCATACCTGTATCTTGTATCTTAACCATTATTTTGTAACATTCCACATTATTTATTTTATTGCATTCCAGATCTGCTCTAACAGTTACAGGAAGGAAAAGGTTAAGATCTCCTATGAAAACATTTTTATCATTTTGATTCAGTAGCTTGATTGGTCAATGTGTATGTATCTATGGTGATTAACGTCACTTTGAACAGTCCTATCACTACGTGGTCTATTGAAGCCCCACCCAGTCACATTATATGGACACCAGGCCGACCAGTCCTATCACTACATTGTCTATTGAAGCCCCACCCAGTCACATTATATGGACACCAGGCCGACCAGTCCCATCACTACATTGTCTATTGTACCAGTGAGCTCAGCGATGAATTTTATAGTTCTGCCCTACTTGAATATCACGCAGGATATCCCACCCAGTCACATTATACGGACACCAGGCCGACCAGTCCTATCACTACTCTATATATGCTGAACGTCAAACAAGGAGCTACTGTTACCATTCTATAAAGTCTTTGGTGAGACCTAGTCAGGGATCAAAGAAACATGTAGTCTAGATCATCCAGACCTCTCGCAAGACTTCTCTCAAAGAAGTCCATACGATGGTCTCGAGTAAAGCTTCTTTAAAATTGTTGACATCAAAACGAGGTGTGGACAAAAAAAAATCACCGGCCTCTGATTCATCAACTTCAGTTTGTTATGGAAATCCATGGGAATCACCCCCTACATCACGACGGCGTCAAAAATTACGTGACGTTACGCGCAATGTTGTGCAATAAAATTACTCCAAACATAGTCAGCGGATCACGATTAATGCTAAAAATTAAATTTTAAACATCATTTTGAAATATTATATGTTTTTAGAGAAACTACAATAAAACAAAGTTTATTGTATATTTAATAAGGACGTACACACATCCGTGTGGAACTAATGTTGCGCGTAATTCAACGTGCACTGTGATGTTGCAATCAAAATGACATCACGTCGCAGTCAGTTTTGACGGTTGGCGCCGTCTATCAGTCAACATTTTTAAAGACAGTGAGTCCAGACGCTCGCAGTCAGCTTGAGTGTGTCTGGATGATAGAGACTAAGAAACATGACAAAAATGAATTCCGGGAGATTTTACTCATCTGCCTGGATAACCAGTAGCCCTATTCTTGCTCGGGGAAACTTACTTGATCCAGCTATTTTCATAAAATATAATTGACTGACATACCTAATATATATACACAAGTACGTTATAGGTGGATAGCTTGGAACATGTTGGAGTATTATTTGTGAAGAAATTGTATTTGAATACATACTGTACCGGTACTTGTTCTTTTTTATCAGGTTTGTAATACACATATTAAAGGGACATACGGCAATCTTGATTTTTTAAAAACTCACAGCAATAAGAGGTACAATAAGAGGTACAAATAATACATGCATACCTATGGTAGAATAAGAATGTACCAATAATACATGTAAACCTATGGTACAATAAGACGAAAACATGAGAACTCTATTATTTTCCTGTGTTAAAGTTTTTTTAAATTATATGCAAGTATTGAAGTCAAAATGATACTGGATAATTATATAAATAGGAATAATGTGACTGTGGGTATCATGTCTACTAAGGCGTGGTATTAGTTTTTCTACATTTGTTCAACAATCATTAATATTAATTATAAGAATAGAATAAAGCAGGTTGTTTTTACGTATTATTAACTCTTATTATACTGTACCAATAATACATGCAAACCTATGGTAGAATAAGAGGTACCAATAATACATGTAAACCTATGGTAGAATAAGACTGTACCAATAATACATGTAAACATATGGTAGAATAAGACTGTACCAATAATCCATGCAAACCTATGGTAGAATAAGACTGTACCAATAATACATGCAAACCTATGGTAGAATAAGACTGTACCAATAATACATGTAAACATATGGTAGAATAAGACTGTACCAATAATACATGTAAACATATGGTAGAATAAGACTGTACCAATAATACATGCAAACCTATGGTAGAATAAGACTGTACCAATAATACATGTAAACATATGGTAGAATAAGACTGTACCAATAATACATGCAAACCTATGGTAGAATAAGACTGTACCAATAATACATGTAAACATATGGTAGAATAAGACTGTACCAATAATACATGTAAACATATGGTAGAATAAGACTGTACCAATAATACATGCAAACCTATGGTAGAATAAGACTGTACCAATAATACATGTAAACATATGGTAGAATAAGACTGTACCAATAATACATGTAAACATATGGTAGAATAAGACTGTACCAATAATACATGCAAACCTATGGTAGAATAAGACTGTACCAATAATACATGTAAACATATGGTAGAATAAGACTGTACCAATAATACATGCAAACCTATGGTAGAATAAGACTGTACCAATAATACATGCAAACATATGGTAGAATAAGACTGTACCAATAATACATGTAAACATATGGTAGAATAAGACTGTACCAATAATACATGCAAACCTATGGTAGAATAAGACTGTACCAATAATACATGTAAACCTATGGTAGAATAAGACTGTACCAATAATACATGCAAACCTATGGTAGAATAAGACTGTACCAATAATACATGCAAACCTATGGTAGAATAAGACTGTACCAATAAAACATGTAAACATATGGTAGAATAAGACTGTACCAATAATACATGTAAACATATGGTAGAATAAGACTGTACCAATAATACATGCAAACCTATGGTAGAATAAGACTGTACCAATAATACATGTAAACATATGGTAGAATAAGAGGTACCAATAATACATGCAAACCTATGGTAGAATAGGACTGTACCAATAATACATGTAAACATATGGTAGAATAAGACTGTACCAATAATACATGCAAACCTATGGTAGAATAAGACTGTACCAATAATACATGTAAACATATGGTAGAATAAGAGGTACCAATAATACATGCAAACCTATGGTAGAATAAGACTGTACCAATAATACATGTAAACCTATGGTAGAATAAGACTGTACCAATAATACATGTAAACATATGGTAGAATAAGACTGTACCAATAATACATGCAAACCTATGGTAGAATAAGAGGTACCAATAATACATGTAAACCTATGGTAGAATAAGACTGTACCAATAATACATGTAAACCTATGGTAGAATAAGACTGTACCAATAATACATGTAAACATATGGTAGAATAAGACTGTACCAATAATACATGCAAACCTATGGTAGAATAAGACTGTACCAATAATACATGTAAACATATGGTAGAATAAGACTGTACCAATAATACATGTAAACATATGGTAGAATAAGACTGTACCAATAATACATGCAAACCTATGGTAGAATAAGACTGTACCAATAATACATGTAAACCTATGGTAGAATAAGACTGTACCAATAATACATGCAAACCTATGGTAGAATAAGACTGTACCAATAATACATGCAAACCTATGGTAGAATAAGACTGTACCAATAAAACATGTAAACATATGGTAGAATAAGACTGTACCAATAATACATGTAAACATATGGTAGAATAAGACTGTACCAAAAATACATGCAAACCTATGGTAGAATAAGACTGTACCAATAATACATGTAAACATATGGTAGAATAAGAGGTACCAATAATACATGCAAACCTATGGTAGAATAGGACTGTACCAATAATACATGTAAACATATGGTAGAATAAGACTGTACCAATAATACATGCAAACCTATGGTAGAATAAGACTGTACCAATAATACATGTAAACATATGGTAGAATAAGAGGTACCAATAATACATGCAAACCTATGGTAGAATAAGACTGTACCAATAATACATGTAAACCTATGGTAGAATAAGACTGTACCAATAATACATGTAAACATATGGTAGAATAAGACTGTACCAATAATACATGCAAACCTATGGTAGAATAAGAGGTACCAATAATACATGTAAACCTATGGTAGAATAAGACTGTACCAATAATACATGTAAACATATGGTAGAATAAGACTGTACCAATAATACATGTAAACCTATGGTAGAATAAGACTGTACCAATAATACATGCAAACCTATGGTAGAATAAGACTGTACCAATAATACATGCAAACCTATGGTAGAATAAGACTGTACCAATAATACATGTAAACCTATGGTAGAATAAGACTGTACCAATAATACATGCAAACCTATGGTAGAATAAGACTGTACCAATAATACATGTAAACCTATGGTAGAATAAGACTGTACCAATAATACATGCAAACCTATGGTAGAATAAGACTGTACCAATAATACATGTAAACATATGGTAGAATAAGACTGTACCAATAATACATGCAAACCTATGGTAGAATAAGACTGTACCAATAATACATGTAAACCTATGGTAGAATAAGACTGTACCAATAATACATGCAAACCTATGGTAGAATAAGACTGTACCAATAATACATGTAAACCTATGGTAGAATAAGACTGTACCAATAATACATGTAAACCTATGGTAGAATAAGACTGTACCAATAATACATGTAAACCTATGGTAGAATAAGACTGTACCAATAATACATGCAAACCTATGGTAGAATAAGACTGTACCAATAATACATGTAAACCTATGGTAGAATAAGACTATACCAATAATACATGCAAACCTATGGTAGAATAAGAGGTACCAATAATACATGTAAACCTATGGTAGAATAAGACTGTACCAATAATACATGTAAACCTATGGTAGAATAAGACTGTACCAATAATACATGCAAACCTATGGTAGAATAAGACTGTACCAATAATACATGTAAACCTATGGTAGAATAAGACTGTACCAATAATACATGTAAACCTATGGTAGAATAAGAGTTTTTTTAAGACTATACCAATAATACATGCAAACCTATGGTAGAATAAGACTGTACCAATAATACATGTAAACCTATGGTAGAATAAGACTGTACCAATAATACATGTAAACCTATGGTACAATAAGACGAAAACATGAGAACTCTATTATTTTCCTGTGTTAAAGTTTTTTTAACTTATCTGGAAGTATTGAAGTCAAAATGATACTGGATAATTATATAAATAGGAATAATGTGACTGGGGGTATCATGTCTACTAAGGCGTGGTATTCCAGTGTGGCAGCATTATAAAGAAACAACTGAATTCGCTGCTTCAAGTAGACATATCATCACATCACACACAAAAATACACAGATAAAAGTCCAGACTCCATTGTGCCTATAATCGTCGGGTAGGATGCCTGTCGTAGGCGGACGGACTATAATCCTTAGAAAGACACACACACACACACACAATGTTTAATAAACAGTTCAAGATTGTCATGTGTCCCTTTAAGATTAAGCTAGTTTGTCATGTTGATGTAAGATTGTAATTTGCATGTTAATAGGAGGAGTTTTGCTCTTGTTTCCCACATCATTTTCTAGAAGTACATAAACGTGGAATATTGTATAATTGTAAAAATGTATGATGTATGCAGTTTATAGGTTTGAAGAAGCCAAAACTATAGAAGATACTATATCATTAAAGTAACTTTTAAGACTGTCAACTGCTCGTACAAACAATTTGTATTTTTAAAAATATTCTATGACCAATTTGTATTTTTAAGAAGGTCAGATGAAGGATTTGTATTTTTAATAAACCATTATTTATACACATTACTTTGAGAATCATGTTGAATGAAGCAATTGTTTACTTTTAGAAACTCTGTCTTGTTAATGTTAATTCAAGAAATGTTGTATTTTTAATGTCTAAAATAATTAAAGTACTGAAATACCCAGTTGTATACACGTTATTTGTATATTGTATAATAGTGCAGGTTCATATCTGCAATATTGTATGAATACCAATGGCCTCGGTAGTCAGTGGAGAAGGTTTTGAGCTTTAGAGCTATAGACCTCTGCCACGCATGGGTTCGCTCCTGGTGGAGGCCTGTCCTGATGGGAAATTTCGTCTCTAAACAAATCTCCCTCAGAGGTTGCTGTCCCTATATAACCTAATATGTAGTGTAAACAGGTTGCGAAACCCCATTTAATGTGTGTAAACATGCTCGCAATTCATCATCAGCTGGGAACAGAACACAAAACTGACTATGAATATTTATACTAGTAGCACACAAACATTTTTTTATAGTAGTGCATTTTATGGTTAAATGTTTTTCACTTTCTAAGTTCAGGATGATACAGCAGAAGATTCTTCATATCAGGGTTCATGTCAAGTAATAAAAATGAGCAGCGGAAACTTTTACTCTGAATTCATGTCAAGTAATAGAATTGAGCAGCAAATACATCTACACGGAGTTAGTTTAAACTTATTTATTTTACAATTAACAATGTACATCGATTGTAAGGAATACTCTCTGAATTTATTTTAATCCTTCTCGATGTCTTCCTCGATATAACCAGTACTAAGCAAATGCATATAAATTGTCGTGCTCAAGAACAACATATGGTCATGGCGGGGATCGAACCCATAACTTTTTAACTAGACCACAGTGCTCCACAAAGTTCTGAGTTCATGTCAAGTAATAAAACTGAGCAGCAGAAACGTTTGCTGGAGTTCATATCAAGTAATAAAATTAGAAGCAGATAATCACATTCATATCAAGCAGAATTGAGCAGCAGAAACATACTTTGAGTTCATGTCAAGTAATAAAACTGAGCAGCAGAAACGTTTACCCTGAGTTCATGTCAAGTAATAAAACTGAGCAGCAGAAATGCTTACCCTGAGTTCATGTCAAGTAATAAAACTGAGCAGCAGAAATGCTTACCCTGAGTTCATGTCAAGTAATAAAACTGAGCAGCAGAAAGTTTTACTCAGTTCATGTCAAGTAATAAAACTGAGCAGCAGAAACGTTTACCCCGAGTTCATGTCAAGTAATAAAACTGAGCAGCAGAAACGTTTACCCCTAGTTCATGTCGAGTAATCAAACTGAGCAGCAGAAAGTTTTACTCTTAGTTCATGTCATATAATAAAACTGAGCAGCAGAAAGTTTTACTCTTAGTTCAAGTCAAGTAATAAAACTAAGCAGCAGAAAGTTTTACTCTGAGTTCATGTCAAGTAATAAAACTGAGCAGCAGAAAGTTTTACTCTGAGTTCATGTCAAGTAATAAAACTGAGCAGCAGAAATGCTTACCCTGAGTTCATGTCAAGTAATAAAACTGAGCAGCAGAAAGTTTTACTCTGAGTTCATGTCAAGTAATAAAACTGAGCAGCAGAAAGTTTTACTCTGAGTTCATGTCAAGTAATAAAACTGAGCAGCAGAAATGCTTACCCTGAGTTCATGTCAAGTAATAAAACTGAGCAGCAGAAACGTTTACCCCTAGTTCATGTCGAGTAATAAAACTGAGCAGCAGAAAGTTTTACTCTTAGTTCATGTCATATAATTAAACTGAGCAGCAGAAAGTTTTACTCTTAGTTCATGTGGAGTAATAAAACTAAGCAGCAGAAAGTTTTACTCTGAGTTCATGTCAAGTAATAAAACTGAGCAGCAGAAAGTTTTACTCTGAGTTCATGTCAAGTAATAAAACTGAGCAGCAGAAAGTTTTACTCTTAGTTCATGTCAAGTAATACAAGAAATCCTTGGATTCACATGTCTCGCCTAATGGGGGCTGGACGTAAAAATAAAAACGTCAATGGTGCTTAGGGCTGTTTCAGGAAAAAAGGCCTGGGGGGGGGGGGGGGGGGGGGGGGGGGGGGGCAAGAACGACAGTCAAAAAAAAAAAAAAAAAACCCCACAGAATTCAAATTATTTTCCACCCCCTCACCCGCAGAATTTGAATTCGCCAAGAACCCCCCACCCACAGAATTAGAACTTTTTACAAATTTAGTAAATTTGATAAATTGACCTTCAAATCACTCTTATAATCAGTGCTCCAGATAAGTTTTTCCTAGTGGTAACATTGAATACGGACCTGAGGATTGGGTCAATATTCATAAAGAAAACAATCTTGTAGGCCTGGGTCCATACTCATAAAGAAAACAATCCTGTAGGCCTGGGTCCATACTCATAAAGAAAACAATCCTGTAGGCCTGGGTCCATATTCATAAAGAAAACAATCTTGTAGGCCCGGGTCCATATTCATAAAGAAAACAATCTTGTAGGCCCGGGTCCATATTCATAAAGAAAACAATCCTGTAGGCCTGGGTCCATATTCATAAAGAAAACAATCATGTAGGCCTGGGTCCATATCCATAAAGAAAACAATCCTGTAGGCCTGGGTCCATATTCATAAAGAAAACAATATTGTAGGCCTGGGTCCATATCCATAAAGAAAACAATCCTGTAGGCCTGGGTCCATATTCATAAAGAAAACAATCCTGTAGGCCTGGGTCCATATCTGGGAGTTTAGTGATTTTTTTAAGGGAGATTCATGCAAAAATCTGGGAGGTTTTTTCGCGGACTATTTTTAGCGCGCGAGCAGTATTTTATACCCAAATTCCATAAACGAATACCTAAAATACACTTTTAAACAAGTTTCTTCATTGATGTCAGGGGAGATGACAAGAATGAATAAAATCGTTTTTAAACAGTATTTTATTTAATAACAATTGATAAACATTTCGCTGTTATATGGTTATGCTCAATAATGTGCTTTAATACTTACAGACAGTGTCCTTTTAAAGTTTGTTGTTATATTTTCGTACTTACAAAACATAAAAATATTGAGAAAGTAAGAGTTTAAAAAAACAAAAATAATTTTTTTTTTTTTTTTTTTTTGTTCCACCCACACCACCAAATATTGGCCGCGATTTTTCAAAAACGGCCGTGCAAAAGACGGCTGCACGGTTGGCTGCCTAATAACTTCCCCTCTGGAAAATAACCGATAGTATGAATCAAATTGAGTACAATGTAAAATAGTATGAATCTAATTGAGTACGAAGTACGAAATTTCGTAGGAGTTGTCGTTCTTGAATTCATTCTATTTTTAGAAGCAACATCTGCTAACATACAAAAATCGATTTTAGCAATTTTACGAGAGTTTTTCACACAATTCCGTGGGGCCGGGAGGAGGGTTAGAATTCCGTGAGATTTCATCTCACGCCGTGAGGTATCACATGTATGTACACCCTCCAACAACTCAATACGATTTACATTTCACCCCCCACCCACAGAATTCGAATCTTCTGACACCCCCAACCCACATAATTAGAATTCTTATGACACCCCCCACCTACAGATTTTGAATTCGTTTTCGTTCCGACCCTCCCAGGCCTTTTTTCCTGGAACAGCCCTTAAATGAAAGTTTGTAAACATTTTAGTAACTAAAAACAACGGAGTTTGCTGTTTGCTTTTGCTGAGATGACATCTAAGTGCATTTGTTTAAAAACAAAATGCCATTCTATTAAAAACAAGAGGCCCAAGAGGGCCTGTGGATGCTCTACTGACTAAAACGGCTCTTATATCAAGGGGTGTCGACATAAAATTCCCATCATTATTTTTTTAAAACATTGCAAAAACAACTGAGATAGGATGGCCTTAGATCACCTGGTAATCATGGGCATTAAGTCTGCTGTGTCTAGTCTGGAATGGGTATTTTTCAATTTCTTCTTCTATGAATGAAATTTCATAAAAATGGGTGTGGGGTTATATTAACATTCTAAACAAATATGGTAAAGATCAGATAAAACATGAAGTAACTACAGATTTAACAAAGGAAAATACAATATAGCATTTTTCAACAAATCAAGGGCTATAACCTGTCGTTACTAACAATATCTAGCTGGTTTTCGAACTTGTCCAAGATTTTATTGATATTCCACGCTTTGCACAACTAGACATCATACTGAGGCTTCCTGCCAAATTTGTAGAAATCCAACAAGCCGTTTAGGAGGAGTAGCGCCGACAAAGAAATTTAAAGTAAAAATGTCAAAGTGCCATAACTCAGCGAACTGGAACAAAAGCGCAATATGCACAACTAGACATCTAACCGATGCTTCCTGTCAAGTTTCGTCTAAATCCAACAAGGCGTTTAGGAGGAGTAGCGCGGACAAGAACTTTAAAAGTAAAAATGTCAAGGGGCCGTAACTTCATCAAAAATCAACGAATCGAAAAAAAACACAATAGGCACAACTAGAAATCATAGCAATGCTTCCCGCTAACATGGTGTTAACACCAAAAATAATGAAATCAAAAAATCAAAAATAAATAAATAAATCAATAAATAAATCAATCAAATAAACAAAAACGTAAACAAAAAAAAAAAAAAAAAAAAATTATAATAATAAAAATAATAATAAAAAAATAATAATAAAAAAAATAAAAAATAATGAATAAAAATACTAAAAAAATAAAAAACTAAAAAAATAAAAACATATATATTAAAAAAAAATAAACAAAAAAAATACACTAATAATAAAAAAAAAAGGCAAATCATCTGGTAAAGTTTGGTAAAGATCAGATGAAAAATGATAGCCCTATATCGTATTAACGAGGCAAAATATAGCATTTTTAACTAAATCAAGGGCCATAACTCCGCTGTCACTGGTCTGGCTGGTTTTCGAACTTGTCCGAGCTTTCATTGATATTAACAATCTGTTAAAGTTTGGTAAAGATCGGATGAAAAATGAGGCCCTTGGACAGTAGAGCTAAAAATCATCAGCTCTAAATAGTAGGTCAAGGTCATAGATGAAATCCATGCATCCAAAAAGATGCACTACCCAAGACACAACTATGTCAAAATAGAATATGTTTTTTTTCGAAGATTAAGCTATAAGGTAGGTTTAAAACATCTAGTGCATTATTATGAATAATTATTATAGTTCATGAGAAAGTGATGTAACTATGTAACTATAACAATTTAAGTTATCTGCCCTTTGCTTGGATGGTGAAGGTCACATCCACATTTGCTTTGTGACGTTGCAATGTACCACTCAAGATACAACTATAAGCAAAGTTTGAAAGGTCTTAGTGCATTCAGCTTGTGAAAAAGTGACATAAACGCCAAATTTGAAGGTAAAAATATAAGGTTATCTGCCCTTTGCTTGGAGGGTCAAGGTCACTTCCACATTTGCCTTGTCACATTGCTATGTACCACTCAAGATACAGCTATAAGCAAAGTTTTAAAGGTCTAGTGCATACAGTTTGTGAAAAAGTGACATAAACGCAAAAGTTGAACCTAAAAATTAGTAAGTTATCTGCCTTTTGCTTGGAGGGTCAAGGTCACTTCCACATTTGCTTTGTCACGTTGCGATGTACCACCCGAGATACAACTATAAGAAAAGTTTGAAAGGTCTAGTGCATACAGTTTGTGAAAAAGTGACCTAAACGCCAAAGTCGAAGGTAAAAATTATAAAGTTATCTGCCCTTGCTTGGAGGTCAAGGTCACTTCCATATTTGCTCTGTCACGTTGTGATGTACCACTCAAGATACAACTATAAGCAAAGTTTTAAAGGTCTAGTGCATACAGTTTGTGAAAAAGTGACCTAAACGCAAAAGGTGAACCTAAAAATTATTAAGTTATCTGCCCTTTGCTTGGAGGGTCAAGGTCATTTCCACATTTCTTTGTCACGTTGCCAGGTACCACCCAAGATACAACTATAAGCAAAGTTTGAAAGGTCTAGTGCATACAGTTTGTGAAAAAGTGACCTAAACGCAAAAGTTGAACCTAAAAATTAGTAAGTTATCTGCCCTTTGCTTGGAGGGTCAAGGTCACTTCCACATTTGCTTTGTTTGTCACGTTGCGATGTACCACCCATGATACAACTATAAGCAAAGTTTGAAAGGTCTAGTGCATACAGTTTGTGAGTAAATGACCTAAACGCAAAACTTGAACCTAAAAATTAGTAAGTTGTCTGCCCTTTGCTTGGAGGGTCAAGGTCACTTGCACATTTGCTTTGTCACGTTGCGATGTACCACCCATGATACAACTATAAGCAAAGTTTGAAAGGTCTAGTGCATACAGTTTGTGAGAAAATGACCTAAACGCAAAACTTGAACCTAAAAATTAGTAAGTTATCAGCCCTTTGCTTGGAAGGTCAAGGTCACTTCCACATTTGCTTTGTCACGTTGCGATGTACCACCCATGATACAACTATAAGCAAAGTTTGAAAGGTCTAGTGCATACAGTTTGTGAGAAAATGACCTAAACGCAAAACTTGAATGTTGACGCCGCCGCCGCCAGAAAAGCAACACCTATGTCTCTTTTTTCTTCGAAAAGGCGAGACAAAAACTGAGCAGCAGAAAGAAAGTTTTACTCTAAGTTCATGTCAAGTAATAAAACTGAGCAGCAGAAAGTTTTACTCTGATTTCATGTCAAGTAATAAAACGGAGCAGCAGAAAGTTTTACTCTGAGTTCATGTCAAGTATCAGAACTGAGCAGCATATACATGTACTTTTACTCTAATTTTGTATCAAGTAATACAATATCAACTCTGAGTTCATGTCAAGTATCATAATTGAGAAGCAAAAACTTTTACTCTGAGTTCATGTCAAGTAACATAATTGAGCAGCAGATACTCACACTGAGTTCATATCAAGTAGAATTGAGCAGCAGGTACTTATATTTTGAGTTCATATCAAGTAATACAACTGAGCGGTAGAAACTTTTACTCTTGAGTTCATGTGAAGTAACAAAACTGAGCAGCATATACATTTACTCTGGAAGTCATGTCAAGTAACAGAACCGAGCAGCATATACATTTACTCTGGAAGTCATGTGAAGTAACAAAACTGAGCAGCATATACATTTACTCTGGAAGTCATGTGAAGTAACAAAACTGAGCAGCATATACATTTACTCTGGAAGTCATGTCAAGTAACAGAACCGAGCAGCATATACATTTACTCTGGAAGTCATGTGAAGTAACAAAACTGAGCAGCATATACATTTACTCTGGAAGTCATGTCAAGTAACAGAACCGAGCAGCATATACATTTACTCTGGAAGTCATGTGAAGTAACAAAACTGAGCAGCATATACATTTACTCTGGAAGTCATGTGAAGTAACAAAACTGAGCAGCATATACATTTACTCTGGAAGTCATGTCAAGTAACAGAACCGAGCAGCATATACATTTACTCTGGAAGTCATGTGAAGTAACAAAACCGAGCAGCATATACATTTACTCTGGAAGTCATGTCAAGTAACAGAACCGAGCAGCATATACATTTACTCTGGAAGTCATGTGAAGTAACAAAACTGAGCAGCATATACATTTACTCTGGAAGTCATGTGAAGTAACAAAACTGAGCAGCATATACATTTACTCTGGAAGTCATGTCAAGTAACAGAACCGAGCAGCATATACATTTACTCTGGAAGTCATGTCAAGTAACAAAACTGAGCAGCATATACATTTACTCTGGAAGTCATGTGAAGTAACAAAACTGAGCAGCATATACATTTACTCTGGAAGTCATGTCAAGTAACAGAACCGAGCAGCATATACATTTACTCTGGAAGTCATGTGAAGTAACAAAACTGAGCAGCATATACATTTACTCTGGAAGTCATGTCAAGTAACAGAACCGAGCAGCATATACATTTACTCTGGAAGTCATGTGAAGTAACAAAACTGAGCAGCATATACATTTACTCTGGAAGTCATGTGAAGTAACAAAACTGAGCAGCATATACATTTACTCTGGAAGTCATGTCAAGTAACAGAACCGAGCAGCATATACATTTACTCTGGAAGTCATGTCAAGTAACAAAACTGAGCAGCATATACATTTACTCTGGAAGTCATGTGAAGTAACAAAACTGAGCAGCATATACATTTACTCTGGAAGTCATGTCAAGTAACAAAACTGAGCAGCATATACATTTACTCTGGAAGTCATGTCAAGTAACAGAACTGAGCAGCATATACATTTACTCTGGAAGTCATGTCAAGTAACAGAACTGAGCAGCATATACATTTACTCTGGAAGTCATGTCAAGTAATAGAACCGAGCAGCATATACATTTACTCTGGAAGTCATGTCAAGTAATAGAACTGAGCAGCATATACATATACTTTTACTCTAATTTCATATCAAGTAATATAATTAAGTAACAAATACTTTTACTCTGAATTCATGCCATGTAACAGAACTGAGCAGCAGATAATTTTACTCCGAGTTTGTGTCAAGTAACAGAATTGAGCTCTAGATACTTGTACTCAAGAGTTCATGGCTAGTTACAGAATAAATTAAAAGTAGGTCACGAGCATTGTAATTAACCTCTGTGCGAAAAGTAGGTATGTCATACATACTGACCTACTTTTGTTAAGTACATACTGCTGTCAAGTATGTTAACATGTGTGAAGTTTGAAAGCTGTACAGCTTCCAGTGTCTAAGAAATGGACTTGAAGAAAAACTTTATTATATAAATTGTTTGTACGTATGTAGGACGGACAGACGGACAAGGGTAACACTATATGCCCGATACACTTCTTGGGACATATAAAGGGTATTAAACTAACACAGACAAAAAGACAAGAGACAGAAAAAATCGCACATCTCGACAATAACCTCAAAAATATCAGCAGTAACATGATGTCATTTTGTAAATAAACTTTGACGTCACGGATGGTGACATTGATGGTGACATTGATGCACAAAATGTCAATGGTATGCAAGAAAAGAGTCTATCACGGATATCTAGTTCAGATAGGAAAATTCCAACTCTTGGTATAACGTATACATTTGGAAACTCAGCAGAGACTCGGTTCTGATAAAAACAATTATATCACAGATTGGAATTCCCCATCTGCACTGGATCCACAGAATTCATTCAACACATTATATGTGTATATTAAGCAATTGATGATTAACTAAGTAATAAAATTTACACTCTGTCCTGGTTCATTTTATATTTATCACAGGGACACACTCTATTAATTAGTATTATCAGATGATGTGATTCCTAAACAAAACACAAAAATCAAAGTTAGGTGAATTGTTTACTTTGGTTAAAGATGAAAAACTTTAAATGATTAACACAAATGTTTAGTGAGCACAAAACGTGTTTTTTTGTGTGCATTGTATACTTATAATTAAATGTTTTATCGCACGCCGAAATTGTTTCAGTATCAAATCAGAGTGCTTCTTATAAATGCACTTTTACTGCACTTTTCAGCAGTTGACAAAAAGCGGGCAAAATGAATATTTAAAGACATCAAGTTACATTTCACATAAATTTAAAAAGAAACAAATAAATTAGCATTTTCAAATTTATTCATCAATTTTAAGACAAGAAATCGCATCACTGTAAGGACCTCCTTGTGAATCATTTATGACGCACCTAACCCATACATAGTAAATGCTGTCACGACCTACATTCACAATTAAAGTATCTGAGATCGCTTGTTGAGCAATTACCGCTTTTGTGCCATCATTTAAATCCTGAATTAAAATTTCATAATGTAACTTATCGTCGCCTAATACTGCTGCAGTCCAAGGTATCCTCCATGATAATGACAGAAAATACTGCTTACTTTTATTATTAGTCAATCTTTCAGAAAGAATACATGCAACATTCTGAACTTTGGACGGATACAATTTTACGTTTGCATCTAAATTTGATTGTTGTAGAATCTTTTTTGACTCCCTGAGTGACTCTTCAACAAGGGAAGTAACTTGACCAGTATCTACAAAAGTGTCTTGATAGATGTGATACAACCACGATGGATCCGAGCAGCATAAATGAGTCGGCACTTCAGTCTGACTCATAATTATCTCCCTTTGGTCATTTTTGAGATGATCTAAACCACCAAGATCAGATGACCAATCAGAATGTCCGACTGTGTTTTCTGCTTTTTGATTGGCCCATGACTTGTAAACAATCCCAACACCTGTAAGTTGAGTCAATGTTTTGTATGGTGTATAGTTATCTGGATTTACTGCATATGGAAATAATTCTATCAAAATTGAGCCCCTCTGTAAAAACATGCTCAAAACTAACAATGAACCATGCATACCAATGACACCTCTGGAGTTTCGGATAACGTTTATAAGTTTTGGAAGACTGTAGGAATCGTAACTTAGATTAATCACTTTTAAACCAACTTTCCTAACTATCTCAAGCGTCAAATCCATCTCATTTAAAATTTTCCTGTTCTCCTTTCTTGTTAACAGAACCAGGTATTCTGAATGCATTGTGTTACTTTCTTCAGTCTCTGAATGTTGTAAAATATAGTTGACCGTGCTACGTATGTGAAGACCTGTAGCTTTGAAACTGTCTATAGGCCCCTGTGGTTTTGTGAATCCAAAATCGTACCAAGTGGTAGTTTTTGACAGCCCTAAATATATCTCATTAAAACAAGTCAATTCTCCTTCCTGCAGAAAATCCTTTTTATACTTCATCTTCCATTTTGTAAGCATCTCATAAAATTGTATATTTTCTATTTCATGATCAGGATCACAATCATCGTCGAACACAAACACCTGAACACTGTAGGAATCCTCCGAGCCATTGACGCCCGCAACTACATTCATATCGATAAGTCGTAGAGTATGATGCAAAGCCAATAAATCATCGTGAAACATGTGCATCAAATTATCCGGCAAAAATCGCTTAAAAACCAGCGTCTTTTCAGGAACCCAAGTTGAGTTGAAGTCAGGAAATGATCTACTTGGTAAGCTGACGATTGTCGTCTGGCGGGCATTGTGATATCTAACAGAAGACAAATCCACTGTGAAAGATCCATCCACCATATTTACATTTTCAATAACACTCCCCGCTCCTTTAAACATAACAAATTCTTCCTCGGCAGAATTATAACAGAGGTTGGTAAATCGGCACATCTGATTGTTGCCATCGTAACACCAGACTGAGGACGTGAGGTGTTCAGGTTCTGAGCTTTGCGTACGAGAATATTTGTCATCTTGTAGCAAATCGGTTTCCGTACCTGTAGTGTCACTGGACTCACAATTGTTTTCTTGGAATCTAAGTTTGGTGTTGCTGGGTTCAAGACTATTCTCCTGTTCCCATTTCAAGTCAGTCAGCTGAAAGGAAATATGACAACAATATGGTCACGTCTTACTCTATTACACCAGCTCTGCTTAATAGCCAGTACAGAAAAGCCAGGATTATTCTTGGCAACATATCAATAAATTGTTGCAGCTGCAGTGTCCTCGCAATAGTAGAAATAGTTCCAATCCACAGTTTAGGATTTCTTATTTAACGATGATAAGCGGGAAATTTTCTTTCATTCTTTTCCACCAATTATTCAGTTATTCACTTTAGGCCAAATAAAATTATATGTGTGGTTCCTATAACATGCTAAAAAAAATAGGGTGGGTAGATAGTGAAAATATTTTATTTTATATTGTTTCTTTTTCTCTATTCACTCCATACTTTTAAAACGTAATAAACTAACTTAAATATATATTTGACGATATCAGGTACAGAAAAGATGGAAAGTTTTTTGGGGCATAAAATATTTAGGGTCGGCTCTTAAAAACAGGTTCGGTCAGAAAACCAAAACCATGCATATAATTTTATTTGCCCTTGTTTTAAACATCTATTATATTTTGTAAGTTCTTTTTTTCCTATGTAACCATATCACACAAATAAAAACTATGTTGCTCAAAATTCAAAATCATGTCTAGGCAAGTCATTCCTCTTGATATTGATAATCATTCTTTCAATACACTTGCAGCGTTGTTTGTTGTTTTCTATATTTTGGGAACATAACCCATACCATCACAATTGCGAATTTTTGCACATTTTTTCTTAAAATCTCAAAATTGGGGGAATATATATGTTTTGGCATTAGGAATGTGACTGGGTAACGGCTTTAAAAACTACAAAAAAAAACAACACTGCATTGCATGGTCAATAAGTGCTTTGCAGCTTTGCATGACTGAGAAGTACTGTACTATCAAGGGTGATTACTTAAGGATTGGAAAGTTTTGTTTGTTTGTATGGTGTTTTACGTCATTTTCAACACATGACAGTCGATTTTTTTGTGGTGGAGGCAAACCACCCACTTTTCCTGGGTAGAACCAGTACTGTACACCTCCAGCCATCCATAAGAATCGACAGGATTGGAAAGTAAAGGCAGATTAGTCATGAAATATAAATCACAGGTGCGATAATTTTCCTGCAAAATTAAAATGTTACAAATGGTAACGTATACCGTAATAAAGGGCTTAATATACATTTTAAATGTTTAAATATCTCCCCGCTTTTAAACAAATGAATCCTCTAACTTTTTGTTTAAACCAAAAACATTATCTACTGATAATATACGAACATTGACCAGTGACATCACCATTTATATGCAAATTGCCAACCAGATAGTTACTGGTCGTGGTGTTTGGCACATTTAAATAACAATATACTGTTTTGTAAATAGTCAACCTTCATATAGACTTGGAACTGTTATGTCATGGAGATCAGTATGTTTCCTGTGTTTAACATGTCTTATATAATTACCTGTTCATTTAATTCCATAAGTTGTTTTACCAATGTTGCAATAACTGCCACGGCAACCATGTGCCCAAGCATGTGCAGTGTTGGCATGGTGATTCCACCAACATCTATACATCTATTATTGACGCTCTACAGATGAAAACATTATGAAGAGTCCTGTCCTGAAATATAAACAATCAACAATATAGTCAAAAAACATTACCAAAAACATGCTTACTTGTATCTGTTACCATAACTAAAAACCATAATTAAAAAAATATGACACCAAATTAAAAGTTAAAATCACATCTACATTTTGATGTTTTCTTCCCAATTATTCTTTGAGCCTTTTTTAATTACCTGCATTGTTTTTCTTTCTTAAAGTGCCAACTTACTGTATAAAATAACCCCACACAACAGCACCAGAAGCAAGGAAATGTGAGCAATTTCAGAAGAAAAAACAAACATTGGGGAGGCATGCCTCCAAACCATCCTGGCGACTGGGGCTGCATATATTTGGGGCTCTGGCTACACCCCTGGTCATAGTTTGTACAGTCTACTGATGACTTAAAAATAACCAACCTAACTAACTGTACAGTGTTGTTTAAAACAAATCTGGTTTTATTTGTTTTAGATCCATCATATTCATTTTTTACTTAAAACAAATAAAAAGTTGTCAGATTGATTAAATTGTGTTTTAATTGTTTTGTGTCAATCATGTTTGATCAGATAAAAAAATGTCAAATCATTTTGGAAATTCTTAATCTAAGACAGATAAAGATTAATTTTTCTATTGCACAACACTATACTCTAAAGCTAAATGGATATGAGGTAATTTTGATGCCACTAGCCAGAAAACTTCCATGAATCATGAGAAAGCGTGGTGAGATTGACCCTATGTTAAGGTCAGTTTACATTGTTTCAATTGCTTTTTTACCATATTGTTTTTCTTAGTGTCTGTTTGTTTTCTTGTGTTAATACCAAATATATGCAAGTTGTGACCTGGGTATTTAGCCGATATCATCAGTGTCCTATTAAAATTCACAAACTGACGAGAGAAAGTAGATAATTTAAGAGCTATTATTATCACAGCTAGTAAAAGAACCTTTATTATAGTTTATACCATATAAATGTATTTTGATAATAAGATCAGGGCACAGTTCCAGGATTCCTATCAGCTCCTATGTATCCTTCCTATCACTTTACGGTGGCTTACATGTTAATAGCCTAAGGCTGAGATAATTATATGCTGATGAGCAATTACAGAACCAGTGGCGTGTGTGTGTGTAGTTCTGAGGTTTATAGTCCCTCCACCAACAAACACGACAAGTTTCCCTGCCGCGACGGGCACAATAGAGTCTGGACTAACAGAACCAGTGGCGCAGCCAGACAGACCTTAAATAACACCAAGACAAGTCTTCCCACCTAACTACAGCAAGATGACATTAATGTTATATAATTTATTTTACCTATAAATGGTGAAAAAAAAAAACATAGAGGAAAGTAACACGGAGGCACTTGCCTCCTCAGCGCCGCACCTCAATCATTGTGGCTACACCACTGAGAACAATTGTTGTTGTTTTTGGAGTGCAGTCTGGTCTTGTGACTTTTGGATTTAAGATTTGCGAGTGGTTTGAACATTCATTTGAGGCTGCTTATTAGCATTCAGAGCATTTTTTCCGAAATAGGGGAAGAGGTCCAGGCCTTTCAATATCATCATTGTCGAGATAAATGGGGGGAAAAAGTGTGATTTCCAGACATTGGGGGAACAGTGTATTAGGGATCCCATTAAGCAGAAATTGAAGATTTGAGTGAGCAGATATATCAGGGAGTAAGTATATAGGGAGGAGAAACGGGTTCTTAAACGCTCTAGTTTATCGATTTAAGTTGTCGCGCTAGAACGCCGCCATTTACTATTTTATCGATGCAGGTAAATCGATCGTTAGCGCGTTACATTTGAAAAGTTAGGCAGTTTTTACAGCCTCTTTTTTACGGCTTTCTGTTATAATCAACATCACGAAAATACCTTCTTGACAAAGATAAATATGTCTACTATTCATTTTTTGTTACTATTAATGCCTAATATAACCCATACTTTGTATCTCGTTTACAATAGCTCCACATCATTTTTAATTTGAACAAGAGGCCCAAGAGGGCCTGTGGACGCTCTACTGGCTAACACGGATCTTATAACATCAATGAAGCGAGTGACTGCCATTAAAAAACAGCTTTTTAACTAAATCAAGGGCCATAACTAAAGAATCTGGTAAAGTTTGGTAAAGATCAGATGAAAATGAAGGCCCTACCGTATTAACGAGGCAAAATATAGCATTTTTAACTACATCAAGAGCCATAACTCCTGTTACTGGTCCGACTGGTCCAACATAGAGCTAAAAAAAAAAAAAAAAAAAAAAAAAATTTAAAAAAAAAATAATAAAAAAAAAAAATCAACAAAAAAAAAAATAAATAAATAAATATTAAAAATAATAATTTAAAAAAAAAATAAAAAAATAAAAAAAATAAAAAAGTTTTGACAAAGATCACATGCAAAATGAAGGCCCTACCACATGACGAGGCAAATTATAGCATTTTTAACAAAATCAAGGGCCATAACTCTACTGTTACTGGTTCTATCTGGTTGGTTTTCGAACTTGACCAAGTTTTCATAGACATGAACAATCTGATAAAGTTTGGTAAAGATGGATGAAAAATCTTAACGAGGCAAAATATATCATTTTGAACTAAATCAAGGGCCATAACTCCGCTGTTACTGGTCTGATATGAATGATTTTCGAACTTGTCCGAGCTTTCATTGATATTAACAATCTGATAAAGTTTGGTTAAGATCGGATGAACAATGAAGCCCCTATCGTCTTAACGAGGCAAAATATAGCATTTTTAACTAAATCAAGGGCCATAACTCCGCCGTTACTAGTCCAATATGGCTGTTTTTCAAACTTGTTTGAGCTTGCAACAACATTAACAATCTGATAAAGATTGATAAAGATCGGATGAACAATAAAGCCCCTATCATCTTAACGATGCAAAATATAGCATTTTTAACTAAATCAAGGGCCATAATTCTGCTGTTACTGGTCCGATATGGCTGGTTTTCGAACTTGTCCGAGCTTTCATTGATATTAACAATGTGGTAAAGTTTGGTAAAGATAGGATGAAAAATGAAGGCCCTATCGTCTTAACCAGGCAAAATACAGCAGTATAACATTTTTAACTAAATCAAGGGCCATAACTCCGCTGTTACTTGTCCGATCTGGCTGGTTTTCGAACTCATCCAAGCTTTCATTGATATTAACAACCTGTTAAAGTATGGTAAAAATGAAGGCCCTATCGTCTTAACAAGACAAAAGTTAACGCCGACGCCGGACGGACGACGGACGACGGACAACTCGGCATCCTATAAGCTCTGCTGGCCTTCGGCCAGTAGAGCTAAAAATGAAAAATTTCAGCTGATATCTCAAAAGGCACATTTTCAACACCTCTTTTTAGGCTTTGTCTTATAATCACCACCATGAAATTACATTCTTGACAAAGATAAATATGTCTACTATTCACTTTTTGTTATTATTAATACCTAAATAACCCATAGTCTCGTATCTCGTTTGCAATAGCTATACACTGTCACCATTTTTATTTGGCGCAGAGTAGCGCCATCTTTGTTACATGGAACCTTCTGGTAAAATGTGCTATTCATAATTTTGATAGAGCATCATCAAAAAAACTGACCAATCAATGACCTGAAATAAGACATAACAATACATTCTGGTAGGTGATAAACTCGGTCTTTATCCTTGATATTCAACCAAGTTTACTGTTAAAAGTAAGGTATTTACAGTGTGATTATTTTGAAACCCTGCATATTTCAAACACATATATGCCAATTGATTCAAAATACGTATCGTTCAAAATCTAAACTTGAAAATTATCATTTTTTCCCTCTGCCAAAGATTTTTATTTTACTATGTAACCCAAGGATAAAAACCGAGTAACACACTTTTTATCACCTAGTAAAAATAAGGTAAAATCTCAACATTTTGGCAATGCAAAATTATGAATACATGCAAACAAATACACGCTCTGTATCAGAAGTCACAATATGAATAAATAATACTTATGTTTACATTTCGCACCTTTACTGAGTTTGTAAGTGTAATAATTTATAAGAATTTGCTGTTTTCCACACGCGCGCGAAACAACCGGCAGTAGTCATTTTCACGCGGTAGTGAAACACACGCGCTACAACATAAAACGGCAAAACAATCTGTTTCTCCTCCCTGTATACTTACTCCCTGGATATATGTATGGAAAAAAGGTACATTTAAGATTAACTGTCTTCTATAACTGTACCCAAACAAAGCAGTGTTGAGAAAGTAAGAGGGGAAAATGATGCTGATGTTTATAAAAAAATATATATTTTTAAAAAACATGGGAATTTTCTCAGCCAAAGAGGGAAAAAGGAACTATTTTGCTAGTGGGAGGGGCCGAATATCAGCCCCTGTTTATGAAGGGAAAAAAAGCACTGAGGATGGGCATTCTATGTTTAAATTAATGGGAAGTACGCGCAGAAAGATTAGGTATTCATATACATGGGTAGATCCGTTCTTTTAAGTTTTATTTTTCTTAATTTTTACCGGCTCCGTTTGTTTTTGTTTTGACTTTTTAGCTTTCTGTTGAATTATATTTAAGAGACTGTCAACTTTCAAATAACTAATTTATTGTATTTTATTCTTACCTACAAACTCAAATTATGTGATATTGAACTTTAAACGATGATTTAAATCAAAATTAAAATATTCATTATTATGTTCAAATACCTCCTTCGAGAAGAGTTTCTTTAATCAGGGGACATAACCTGTCCGAAAAAAAAGTGATGATGTCGGGAAAGTATCTTATAAACAGTATGATTCACGGTCGCTTTGAAATAAAATCAGTGATGCGACCGTAAGCAGCACAAGTAGATCTAAATGGTGTGATGAAGGTAAATGGTTACTCCTGTAATGTTTATAAACATGTTTTATCTCCCTTCATGTAAAAAAAAAAAAAGTTGATTATCTCCCTTCATGTACAAAAATCATGTAAAAAAAAAAAAGAAAGAAAAGTTTATTATCTCCCTTAATGTGCAAAAAAAATGTCAGTTTATTATCTCCCTTCATGTACACTAATAGGTTCTTGTAATAGGTCCAGTGAATCACGCATGGTTTGTGCAAATTAAGAATGCAAAAGTAACTGAGAGTTTACATCATTCTGATAGGTCAAATATAAACATTATTGCATACAGCATTTTTGGTTACACATGAGGGGTATTATCTTTTTGTTTCTTGACCTTAAACAAATTACCAATATATAAATATTGCATCCCAGTGAGGGTGACAGTGGATATTGTCAATCTTCGCTCACATTATTTTTCCGAAGGTTGACAATATCCACTGTCACCCTTACTGAGATGCTAATGTTTATTGGAGAAAACAAAACCCGTAAAAAAGGCCCATTTCGTTCTTATAAAAAAAGAGGATGTTTGCTCTTATAAAAGGATGTTTTTATTTATTTTTTAAGCAGTTTTGATTTAAATAAGTTAACACATTATGATCAACAAACATATTATTCATATCGTTGAAAAAAAATGCACATTACATTAACATTTTAAAACCATAAGTAACATAATATATAATATTATTTTAATAAATTGTTAACCATTTACGCATAATATGTTGGTCATGGGGAGAAAACAATATCTATTTATAAACTTGTTGTGACATCGGATTTTATCAGTTGATTCTTAATGATGCGATTGGGAGAGTAACATTAAAAATAAATGCTGCCCTTTCGTGACGTCACAGGGAGTGACATTAAAACAGCTTATGTCCACAGCGCGAAATATTAAATAGCAGTCTATGGGAATTATACATGTGGGATTGACATGAGGTATACTAAAAGCAATTAAGAATAAAGTATTTTGCATGAAGCATTTCACAAGTTGCATGGTGCATAAGCTTTCCATACTGACCCATTAACAAATATTGTGTTAGTTTGAATGCATTTTCTGTTGTTAAGAAATATCGAAGATAGTGTTGTGATAAAACAGAAACAGAACATATGAGCAGGGGTTTTATATTATATGGTCTTGAAACTCTAACGTAAATATAGCTGTATTCCCAGTTTAGAAACGAAATTGACCACTATTTTCACAGACATTTTAATAAATTAGGTCTGAGGCTATTTTTTTTTTTTTTTAATTATTTCTGATTTACCAACTTTCAGCAACCTGTATCTCACCTTTTAATATGAGAATGATATCTCATAAAAAATGTGTATCTTACAATTCCTTGGCCTTTCATCTTTCCATACAGATAACATCTGGAGAAATATGTTTAGACAAGTCATTGTTTTTTTAAGAGTAATTTGGGGCCGAAATTTGGTCCCATTCCCCTCCTCAAAAAGTATGTTTTTTCCCCCTTCTTTGAGAAAAAAATCCGCGACTTTTAACTGTTGTTTCTTAGTTGCTCATCCATAACATGTCCATCAAACATCATCTAGGGCCTCCTTATACATATAAAAAATTATTTATTTTAACATTGTCAAAAAATTACCCCTTTTTCCAATACACATCAAATTTTTCCACCTCTAACGGGTCCCAACCCCCTTCCCATAAAAGTAAAAAGAAACACTGCAAGTTGCAGAAGAACTTTAAATATTAGAACCATATTAAATGTATATAAAGATGCTGCTAATATAAATATAAGATAATCCATAAATCGATGGATGCAGGTAGACATGACAACCATATTTGTGAATACAGCATTATTTCTTAACCATATAATATAAAAACTCTGATGCAAGTGAAACAGATATTTTGATGATTTTAGCGCTGCCAAGGTTTTCTTTCTGGAATTTGGGAAGAGGCCCGGGCCTTTGAAATTGGCCAAATTGCAGGCCTGTATATCAAGTTGTGACTTTATTAATGCCAAATTTCAAGCCCTATATCTTCAATGTTTGACATAAATAATACCAAATTGAAAGTTGTATCTTCAATTTATGACTTTATTAATACCAAATTGTAGGCCCTTTGTCATAACTTAGTGACATTATTATTTGTTTTCTGATCACATTTGACTACAAGGTCAAGGTCACACACTTGGAAGTTTTGCATTTAGGTCAGCTTTTAGTAAAATGTTAAAGTTATCTTCTTGCCCATTTCTTAAAATGCTTTCACGAATTACTTTCGTATTTTATTTCTTGATTACTAAGGCTGTTCAAAAATATTCTATTATATTTCTGATCACCTACGACCGCAAGATCAAGGTCACACGCTCAGAAGTGTTGCATTTAGGTCTGCTTTCGGTAAACTGTTAAAGTCATATTTTTTCCTCATGTTCTCAAAATGCTTTCACAGTTTATTTCTTGATTACTAAGGCTGTTCAAAAACATTCTATCATATTTCTGATCACCTATGACCGCAAGATCACGGTCACACGCTCAGAAGTGTTGCATTTAGGTCTGCTTTCAGTAAACTGTTCAAGTCATATTTTTTTCCTCATGTTCTCAAAATGCTTTCACACTTTATTTCTTTTTTTTCTTTTTTTCTTTTTTTTATTTGAAAGTTTAAATTTATTAAAGGGAATGTAGCGCCACAACCAAACAAGTTTTATTATTGAGAGTTCTGAAAAAAATGGAAAACGGTGAAAGAATTATCAAAATCGGATGATAAACAAAAAATATATGACCACTTGAAGGTTGTTCTAAAACGGATATGGGGGCCGCTATTTTAGAACTATGATGTCATAGTTCCAAATAACCATATATGGAATATTGATAAATTGCATTTAAAGCAAAGAAAATAACTGCGAATGAATGCAAAATACATTACTGGTCATATAAAGCATTATTGCTATTAAGTATACATATTTTCATACAGTTGCTGTCATTTTTTTCCCTATTAATCAGTAAATGTTCATATTTATAAATATTCCATATATGGTCATTAGAACTGTGATATCATAGCTCTCAAAATGGCGGCTTCCATATCGGTTTCAACAGAATCTTCAAATGATCATAATTTATCTTCTTTGTTTATCATCCTATTTTGAAAATTCTTTCACCTTTATTCAATTTTTTCAGAACTTTCAATAACAAAGATGGATTGGCTCTGGCGCTACATTCCCTTAAAGCTTAACACAATTTAAGATATCAAAATTATACAGTGCAGTTACCAGTGTTTGGGAAGCGCCTGCTGAAATGTTTGTTACCGGTTCTTTTTTTTCTTTTTTTTTTTTTCTTTTTTTTTCAGTCACCAATGGTGACCCATTTATTCTCCCCGTAATTTGGCATTTTGTGGGTCGGGGAGGACCATCCCACCGCACGCCTTACAAACAAACACATCTATAATATTATGTACAATACACAAGTGATATATATAATAAAATTATGTATTATTTGTATTCAATATGAGAATTCTGTATAAATGGTTGTGTTTTAAAAATTTAGCTTGTTTGTATTGTGTTTTATCTCTGTTTGTGTAATAAAAAGTCACTATGTAGAAGAGTACTGTTTTTAGGGAAAAAGATAAAGAAAAACAAATATCTATAATAAATAAGGAGAGAAAAAAAAATTGTGTTGTCTATGTTCCCCCACATGATCACACCTCACATCTCACTCATTGTTATATAATATAGAATATCGGACGGTTATGTCAGTTCCTTGGCCAGAATATTACAGAAAACACAAAATGAAAGGGTGAAGTCTCTGATATTTACAGATCAAAACTAACTAAAAAGGTTCTTATATTTGCTCCATTTTTTAACAAATGGTTCGAGTACATTGTTTGTTGTTGCTATACATTCCAATATACTAAATGATTTTCTTATTCTGTTTTTAAAGGCCTCTATAGACAGTTTACGTTGTAAATGTTTGGTTGAGAAAATATCATACTTCATTTCAAGTAGTATGTACAAATCAGCTGGTGTTAACGTGTTACTAATATTAAATATAAATGATTCTTCTGTGAAATGTAAATATATGTTATTGCTGGACAGCCAAGTTTTTAACTTATTAAGAATCGATTGAGTTTCGGGACAATACCAAAGCATATGTGTTAATGTTTCCTCTTCTTGACAGTACTTGCACACTGGACTATCAATGATGTTTATTTTATGAAGAAATTTTCTGGTTGGAAGAATTCTATGGTTTAACCGTACTTGAAACCACTACATATTTGGTGTAATCATTTTACGTTTGTATATATTACAATGTTTTTTTCACCTTTCCCCCATTTATCCGAACAAAAGTGGCTATGCCGCCAACAACAGCTAAAATTTTACATTGTAAGTACACCGTTTTTGAGCCTGTTGATGACGAGGTATATATGTATTGCTTGCATATTTTCAGAGTCTGCTTTCTAATGACACAGTGTAAACGGTTTTAGCCAGCCAGGCTAGACCCCGAAGATGGAAAGTCGAATTAAGAGTTTAACTCAGTTACCAACTCATGCTTCGTTTTGCATATAGTCAATCGCGGGCGTTTTTTGGAACCCGTGATTAAACAATTTTCTATTAATCGGTGCATATGACCTTGGGCACCTGGATAGATTCTTTATAAACAAATTTTGTAGTGCTGTTTTGCTGTTGCTTGGCGGGTTAAATTTTCTTTAACTTTATAACAAAACAAAATGTTAAATAATAATTATATAAAAGGGTATACTGATAAAATAACTACTGTTACAATAGATGTAGTCAGTATTATCTACTTTTATGAATGATGCATTTTATAATATAATGATTATGTTATGAATGATTTGAAAAATCAAAAACAATTAAAAAAAATCATATTTTTGGCTAATATTCTCAGATTGCTTTCATGTATTACTTCCAAATTTTATTTGTACATTACTAAGGACGTACACTAACATTCTGTCCTATATCCAGTCACCTGTGACTACAAGGTCAAGATCACACTTAGAACTTTTTGACCTTGAAGTTTTGCATTTAGGTATGCATTCAATATTGAAAATGATTTTGCTCATACTGGTATTCTCAAAATGTATTCACAGTTTACTGTCATATTTTATTTAAGAAACAATGAATGTGTACCTGTGTTTTATCGCTGAATAAAAAATACGGTTAGGAGTTCGGATGCGTAGTAATTAAATCATGAGTGCGTTAGCACGAGTGATTTAATTATTCGCATCCGAACGACTGACTGCATTTTATTCACCGATAAAATACAGGTATGTATTTATTATTTTGATTCTAACACAACAATAACACCATTATTTACGTTATTGTGGGGGCACTATATATTATCTCGGAGGCCAATGTGTTTAAGTACACTAGTAGTCACGTGACAAACAATTAAGTCATTGCTTCTCAGCTTGTTCAAGAAGCTTATAATTAATGTTATATGTACTGATGCATATGATGGGTTTATATCGGGGGTGTGCAAGGTTTGGGAGCATGACAAGTTTTTTTTTTTTTTAATTTCAATCACCAGATTATTGGTGATCCATTTATTCACCCCGTAATAGGTTTGTGAGGGTCGGGGTGGGCCATCCCTCATCAAACCTTACATAAAAAACATGTAATATGCATCTATTAGTTTGTAAATAAAGTAATAGGAAATATAATCAAGTGAATAAATGCATATATTGTAATCAGAGACAGAATACATGGGGAGGTTTTCTTATTCTTTACAATTATACTTATAGAAGTATATTATACAATGTACAATTTTAACAGAGTGTAAACGGAAAAAAAAGACCACATAGCAATCCAGAGGTATTTCCAAAACAATATATAGTATGATTGCTATATAGGGAATATATGGAAGCTATAAGATTGCAGCGAGTCTCTTATAGACTCTGAAAAAAAAAGACAATAATACATGTAAATAATATTTGTTTCAAAACCCAGTGTACAACCCACATTGTCAATACATACAGACTTATTTTACACAGATAATTTTAATGTTATAATATCAAAAATAAACATTATTTTATATTATGAAATCTATGTATTGCCTCTACTCTGAGGCTCACTGAGTTTTTTCTCATATTTTATTTTTGGAAAGAAAAAGAAACAATAACCCATCCTGTGTAATAAATATGTATATAAATCCATTATCAAGGAACAATGTTTCAGGAATGTTTTAAAGGATTAATATACATAACTTCCAAAATTATTATTTTTTCTGAAAAAAAACAAGAAGGTTGATTAGGAAAGACCAAGATATAAGCAAGGGTATGTTATTTCTGATAGTGAGATAAGATTTGCATGTCCCAAAATAAAAAAGAGTAAAAACATTAAGTTTATTTGCTACAGTTTGATACTGAAAAAATCAACTAGGTAAATTATCTCTGTACTCCAGTTCCACAGATAGCAAGGTATTGACTCCACATGGTTTCAAACTTATTAATTTTTAAGTTTTTATATGCGATTAGTTTCTCAACTTTGTACAAAGATATTATATACGTTTTAAAAAGGTTAAGCTGTGGAATTTGACGTTGCATCTTGTTTTGATAAATGTAAAGTTTTGCTTGCATGATGATTTTACTCAAAACTGTATCAAATTTACAATTTCCAAATAAAATATCTGTTTCTGTTAAAGTTACGAATGCTGTATTGCATTTTTCTGTAATATAAGTTTGAAGTTTTAACCAGAATTCTTTTACTGTTCCACAGTTCCAAAACAGATGTTGGATAGTTTCAGGGGCATTATTGCAAAAGCTGCACGTATCGTTATTAATAATATTCATTTTAGATAAAAGGTAATTTGTTCCAAGTATCCTATGGTTGATTCTAAATTGGAACCAAAGTAACTTAGGATCTTTTGTTATTTTATAAGGTAAGGCATATAGTCTTTCAAATTCAAAGTTTGGAACACTAACTACTTCATTTTTCCATTTACTTAATGCTTTGGGATATACATTATTTCTAATCATAATGTCATATATGTTTCGACAGCCTTTCTCATATTGTAGAATTAAAGATAGGATTAGTGGACGTATAGGGTTTGGGCTGTTACAGGCTAGATGCGCAATATTCAGTTTTGCCAAATAATTCCTGACAGCAGTTATAATACCTTCATATTCAAGAAAATTGGACTGTATATTATAGTGTTCATTAAATTCTATGTATGAATAAAGATTTCCATCTTTGTTTAGAATGTCATTGATAAAAGTTATTCCTCCTATAAACCATCTTTTATAAAACACACTAGAGCCTCCGACCTTAATACCTGGGTTATACCATATACTAACTGAGTGGAATTGTTGCCAAGATATTGGTTTAACTTGATCAGCAAAATATTTGTAACTGATAAGAACATCCTTCCAAAAAGGATTTTGTATTCCATTTAAATTTTGTTTAATGTAATCTGTTTCAAATTTAAATGTATTATTAATAATCGGGCAGAAAATTTTCACGAGATGACTATATTTATTTTCTGTCTGAGATATTCGACGGATCCATGTTATTTTTAGAGCTAGTATGAACTTTTCCACTTCTACCATTCTAAGACCTCCATACTTATAATCTTGAGTAATGGTAGTTCTTTTTATTTTGTCCCTCAAATTATTCCAAAGAAATTTGTAAAATAGTGTTTGTATTAATTTGATTTTATCCGCTGATGGATTTGGTAATCCAGTAATTAAATGGTTCAGTTTTGAGAGGGCCAAACTTTTTAAAACAACAATTTTACCAATAGGAGTGAGTATCCTTTTAGACCAAACGGCAAGTAATTTTTTAATTTCTTCAATTTTGGACTCATAATTAATATTTACCAATGAATTTAAGTCTGTTGTAAATTTCACACCTAAAACAGTAAAAATACCATTTTCCCAACTAAGATTGTACTCAGGACAAAGTTTGGCATTACTATTTATTTTTGATCCAAACCATATCACTTTTGTTTTGTCTGTATTGATATTAAGGCCGGAGATTCTTGCATAGAATTTTAATGTTAACATGGAATTATACAATGATTCTCTGGAGCCATCTAGAGTCAAACTTGTGTCATCAGCATATTGTGATACTAAATATTCTTTATCATCAATATTAATACCTTTGATATTTGGATTACTTCTTAGTAATATTGCTAATACTTCGGCGCAGAGAATGAACAGGTAAGGTGACAGTGAGTCGCCCTGACGGCAGCCTCTCTGTAAATAGAACCATTCTGACATGTGCCCATTTACAATAACACAAGATTCGGTATTTAGATAAAAAAGTTTTATCCAACTTATAATCGAAGGTCCAAAATTGAAAAATTGTAAAACTTTATACATAAAAGACCATGATACTGTGTCAAATGCAGTGGCAAAGTCAATCAAGAGCAGAAGTCCTGGAATACGATATTTTTCTGCGTAGAAGAAAATGTCATACAGTAATCGTATATTTACCCCCATGAATCTGCCTGGTATGAAACCGGTTTGATCTTCATGAACAATAGAGCCCAGAACATTTTTTAGTCTGAAAGCTATGGATGATGAAGCTAGTTTATATGATACATTTAATAAGGAAATAGGTCTCCAGTTCTTTAAATATAACTTATCTTTATTGCCTTTAGGTATGCATGTTATTACACCTTGTCTTTGTGTAATAGAGAGTTCACCCCTTAAGAAAGCATAATTTATTGATCTAACTAAAAAGTATCCAATATCCCTCCAGAAGAATTTATAAAACTCAACTGTAAATCCGTCGTTACCGGGGCTCGTGTTATTCGACATCCTTTTAAGACTTTGGAGCATATCTATATATGAAATTGCTCCTTCTATTGATTGTTTTAAATGTTCCTTTAATTTTGGTATATTGAAATTGTTTAAAACGTCATTCAAGTTGATATCTTCTGTTTCTTTAGCTTCATATAATTTTTTAAAATGTGATCTTGTTTCATCCAAAATTTCATTCTGTGTTTTTAAAACAGTCCCAGAGGAAGATATCAAGGAGTTCATGTATTTTGAGACATAATTCCTGCTTTCTAAACTGCAGAAATAGTTAGAAATTTTTTCACCTTCATTTATCCATTTAGCTTTAGACCTTACAAAAACACCCTCTAATTTAATTTTTCGAATATCAAATAATTGTTTCTTTTTTGCTTCAAGTAGTTCATAATTTGTTTCTATTTCTTTTTCCAGAATGTCTATTTGTTTTAAAAGTTCACTTTCTTTGTTTACTTCCGCTTTTTTTTTATAAGATGAGTATGCTATTGTTTTACCTCTAATTTCTATAAGTAAAGTCTCAAAAAATAATTGTTCATCTATATTGAGTCTTAACTCTTGTATTGGTATGTTACTTATATCCATGTTATTATTTTGATTTTCTGAGGCATATTGTCTTTTAGTGTTATCTATAACTATTTTTAATTCTTCAACATATTTTGTATCTTTTAGTAAAGAGTTATTAAATTTCCAGTATGATCGACCTTTTACAAATTTCCCAAACTCAAACTGTATAAAAGTCATTGAATGATCTGTACGATATCCTGGGATAATTTTTGAATCGTCTAAATCAGTATATAAACTATCTGATATTAAAAAGAAATCTAATCTAGCTTTTTTCACCGGATTTCTACGAAACCATGAGTATTCTCTTTTTTCCAAATGTTGTTCTCTCCAGCAATCAATAAAATTATTTTCTACAATTAATTCCAAAAGTGTATCACGGGCATTTGGATTATTAATATTGACATAATTGTATGTGTCAATGTCTGGGTTTAAAATCAAATTGAAATCGCCGGTAATTATACAAGGGTTATCATATTTTGATATTTTATCTCCCAAGTTTCGGTAAAAGTTAGGAGAATCTCTATTAGGTCCATATACATTAATCAGGGTAATATTTTTGTCCCCAACGGTTGCATCTAAAATAAGCATGTTACCATCTGTGTCACTTTCTGTGCTCTTAAGCTTAAAATCAAAGTTGTTATTAATTAAAGTTGCTACCCCTCTTGACTGACCTGTAAAGCTACTGAAAAAACATTCAAAACCCCACTGTGTTCGTATGTAGATTTCTTCTGCCTTTGTGAAATGTGTATCCTGTAGGAAGTAAATTGAAAAATGTTTACTTTTTAAAAAGTTCAATACATCCTTTCTTTTATTTTTGTCACCTAGACCCTGCACATTCATTGACACCATAGAAATTTTATTTGTCATTTAAATAACAAACTGTGACATGTTGTGGAACAGAGCAAATAATTTAAGTGGTCAAAAAGTAGCAAATACATAGACATACTAATTCTATTACTGGGACACCTTGCTTCATATTCTTGTATTTTTTTGGGGAAAAACATTTTTTTTTTAATTCTGATTAGACAACGTTTTGAAATTTGTTGGAAAAAAAGTGAAAAATGGAATATTTAGCTTTTATTACTATGCATACGGTGAGCAAAGGCTTAGGGCAAAACAGAAAGCAGAATAATATTATTCCACCAGCATGACAAGTTTGTTTTAATTAACATTTCATTAAAATTACTGTTGAGGTTGTCTTCGTGACGTTTATTTACAAAGTGACGTCAGGTAACGTGTCGCTTCCAACGGGTGAAATTTATGCGGGGAATTAATGGAACAGCTGTATTTTATCGTAGAATAACATACAGCTGTCTCCCTTCTTTGTGTATATGAAAGACTGTGCAGGTTGTGTTAGATTGATGATTACTAAGGTCGTAAAAAACATTCAGTCATATTTCCGATCACCTGCAACCACAAGGTCAAGGTCACACACTTGGAAGTATTTATTTGTTGTGTTTAGGTCTGGTTTCAGTAAAATGTTAAAGTTATATGTTGAGTGTTCTTCAGGCATTAGTCAGACATCTGACATTTATAGTTTAATGTCAAATTGCAGATAATTGTCAATATCCAGGCAGTAGAGATTTTATCCTATAGTTTACAATTTCAAAGCTGTTACCACAATATGTACATATCTGTGTTATTAACACTTAGGCCAGTATTTTTTTATTAATTGTTTCGCTGATTTTTTCAGCAAAAATGTAGGGTAGGAGGAGGGTAAAAAATAAAAATGAAAATATTTTTCTTTTGCAAAAATTCTATGATATAATATTCAAGGTAATATAATCTATATAATCTGTATTACCTTGAATATTATATCATAGAATTTTTACAAATGAAAAATATTTCATTTTTATTTTTTTCCCTCCTCCTACCCTAGGAAAAATTAATTCCTTTTGATAGGTTTAAAACTGGAACATTTAGGTTGGAGGCAATAATCTTTTGAAAACACAACATTTTATTTTATTTCTGTTTTGCCAAATTTTAGGGGAGGCAGGTCAGTAATCAGAAAAAAAAGAAGACTGACCTTATGTTCTAGCCTTATGTTCTAGCCTTATGTTCTAGCCTTAATTTTTCCCTATGTGGTTCAGAAAAGAAATGCATGCATCTAGAAAATACTGTTGTCAAGAAATCAAAGAAATAACGGCAAAAATTACACTACAAAACCGTTTATCTAAATATGTGTCAAAAGTATAGTTTTTTTTGTCAGTTTTTAGAATATACTTGGTTGAATATGCTTAAAATTAATTATGAGTTGGTAACTCTTAATTCAATGGTTTAGTCTTGGGGTTTGGCCTGGCTGGATAAAGCCATTTATATTGTGTCTAGAGAGTTTGGATCCTCAAAATATGTAAGTTATAATATACCTTGTTGTCAGCAGGTTGAGGTACGGTGTACTTATGTTGTAAAATTTGGCTGTTGTTGGCGGGATAGCTGCTTTAAAGGTTTAACAAAAATGAATTTCTAAGTGGAAAAAAAAGGTCAACAGTTTTGGTAAAATGGAAGTTTTGGAACTTGTGTGTCCTAGTGGCTGGGATATAACTAAAGAAATGATCAACATTTGAAGAAATTTGAATAAGTATTGTTGAAGATATTAGAATGTGAAAAAAACACAAAAAAACCTGTTGTTGCCATCAGCGTCATCATTGCCACAATGTGATACCTATATCTCTCCACCTTCGAAGGTGAGACAAAAATGGTGACAAATAAAGGCAATTATGAGAAATTGTTTCGATGAATTTTCTAAGACTTTTTCAAACCATTTGATCATTTATTTAACAAGAGTTGTAAGAAGACTAAAGAGCTTGCCAGCTATGGAGCAAAATCGAAAACAGGGACAAAGAAAAGTTGGGGTAGAAAGTGGTGTGTAGATGGGCAGGGTAATGTTTGTAAAGGTCAAATTTACAGATGGGAGAGTGTTCACTGGGAAGACTGCCCCTAGATAAGCCAGAAGTACATACCAAATATGAAAGCTGTAGCTGAAAGGGTTGAAGAGTGGTATATAGCTACAAAAACTTTAACCCAGTGTCTACAGACGACGCTGACGTCGGGGTCATGACAATAGCTCCCCGGACTTTCGTCACGGCAAGCTAATAAAGGCAGCAACTTTATGAGCTATCTTTTATACAGTTTTGACTTACTCACGTGTATATTGTTTTGACTTACTCACTTGTCTTTGTTTGTTTGTTGCACTTCTCAAATTTGCACTTCTAAAGTTATTTTGATTTGCATATGTTGTTGAAAAGAAGTGGAGGGAGTCAAGTGGCAACCCTCCACCCCTTAAAATATGAATATTTATGAACATGTATGATTTTTGCTCTAAAACAGGACTTGCTTCCTCAACCCACCTCAACCACCACAAAAAACAACCAATTATTCATTTTAAGTAAAACAGGACTTGCTTCCTCAACCCACCTCCACCACCACAATTTTTTTTTATTCATTTTTAGTAAAACAGGACTTGCTTCCTCAACCCACCTCCACCACCACAATTTTTTTTTATTCATTTTTAGTAAAACAGGACTTGCTTCCTCAACCCACCTCCACCACAACCCCCCCCCCCCCCCCCCCCCCCCCCCCCCCCCCAACAATTATTCATTTTAAGTAAAACAGGACTTGCTTCCTCAACTCACCTCCTCCACCACAATTTGTTTTTTTAATTCATTTTAAGTGAAACAGGACTTGCTTCCTCAGCCCACCTCCACCACCACAAAAAAACAACATTCATTTTAAAGACATTTTCTGTAGTTTTTTCTGCATAGCAGATTTTCTTTCAACTTTTTGTATAGTAAGCCAGTTATATATACAGACAGAAAATGCAAAAATAATGATATGTCACCATAATTGTTAAAATTTTGAAAAGTAATTTGTAATGCCACCGTCATGTTAATCTGTCCAAAAAGTTGAACAAGTCCATGAAATAGCTAAATAAGACATTTTTGAAGTCTTATCATTTATTCATTGGTCACAATTCTGCTATAATTGTATTAAAGTAAAGAACATTTGAATATAATAACATGTAAAGCTCATCTTTATGCAAAACCTATATTTTTTTACAAAATCTGTTGAGACCATTACTCACAATTTATGCACAAATTAGCCCATAATGATACAATTTCCTTTTTTTTTGTATGTTACCAATAATAGAATTTGTTTAAACTTTCTAAACACATAGTTTAACATATATAAAAACAAAATGTGCAATAAAAATTTAGGTACCCATGCTTGTTTAGAATTTTGTTTTTGAAACCCTACCCCTATGCTAAAAGGCCAAGTTTTTTATGAAATTATATAGAAATGGTATATTTTCCTTTTTTGTTATGTTCCTAATTACAGAATTTGTTCAAACATCCTAGGCACTTATTTAAACATATAGTAAGACAATAGATGCAATTAAAATTATAGGTCACCATGTATATTGAGATTTAATATTGGTTTTTGGAACCCTACCATTATGCTTAAATTTTTTAATTTTGTTTGAATTTACCACAAAATGTTATATTTTTCCTATTTTATGTATATTTCTAATAATAGGCATTTATATTAATAAAGATAATAAATACAACTAGACATCAAGAGCAACATTCCTGTAAATTTTTAGGAAAATCCATCAAATACTTTTAGAAGAGAAGTCGCCCAAAATTCTGCACATGAAAAACTACAGAAAATTAATGCCTTTAAGTTCAGCCTTTTCCTTTAAATATTCAACCTCCTCATCTGTAGCAAGAACACAGATTATTGTTGAGTACAACTTCTGTTATGATTATCATATAAGAGGGTTGACCACACTATTTAGTAGTAATTATGATTATCATATACGAGGGTTGACCACACTATTTAGTAGTAATTATGATTATCATATAAGAGGGTTGACCACACTATTTAGTAGTAATTATGATTATCATATACGAGGGTTGACCACACTATTTAGTAGTAATTATGATTATCATATAAGAGGGTTGACCACACTATTTAGTAGTAATTATGATTATCATATACGAGGGTTGACCACACTATTTAGTAGTAATTATGATTATCATATACGAGGGTTGACCACACTATTTAGTAGTAATTATGATTATCATATAAGAGGGTTGACCACACTAGTAGTAATTATGATTATCATATACGAGGGTTGACCACACTAGTAGTAATTATGATTATCATATACGAGGGTTGACCACACTATTTAGTAGTAATTATGATTATCATATAAGAGGGTTGACTACACTATTTAGTAGTAATAGATTTTAATTTGAAGACATCACACATATTTATAAAAGGGTACTTGATGCATACGAGGGTGCTTCAAAAAGTTCTGTCACTAGGCATATATCCTTTGAACTGGATATTACACTGAGATAAAGTAGTGTATTTATAGTACTACTGGGTAAGCTCTCTTAAATTCCACAACAAAAATGAAAAAATTCCGGTTATTTATACCACTGAATTACCTCCCCCTACCACACCTTTTGGATACTGGCATCTCTGAAAATGTCCTTGTTACAAAACGTTGTAAAAATTATTTGAATAATTCTATGCTTTTAAATTTTCTTGTACGCCATCTGTTTTTATTCGCCTATAATCCATGAAAATGACTGTCGATAATTCGGAAAGGTCTTGCTGTAAACCAGATATGAGTGAATGCATATCCCTTAATTTTAGCGGAAATAACACTGATTTTCTTCATTTTGTTTACGGAAATGTTATAATATCTTTTGAATGTCGTAATTATTCTCATAGTATTAATATGTTTTCATATTTGTTGACAAATCCTAGTCCTTCAGTGTTTAAATTTCATATTCAACACATTATTGTAGAATTTTGCACAATGTTTAGTGAAAATATTGATCATCCAAAAAAGCTATTTCAGAAGACTGCCCTTCCATTTAATGTCCATTTATCATTAAATTAATTTTACATGTTAGCTTAAAATGTTAATTTCTAAGACAATGCCTTTTCATCTACCATGCTTAAATTCTGAATCTTGTAATGCACAGATATAACTGGTAATGTATGAAAAATTTCAAAGGTCTTCGACAAGTACTTAAAGAGAAACAGGCATTTAAAAAAGTAACAGTTAACATACCTGAAAAAAAATCAGGACGAAAATGCGTCAGTATGTATAAGTAATGTATATTAAATGTTCTATAACTTTCGTCACACAAAAGATACAGCATTCATTTTACCAACAATGGAATGGTATTGAAATTTTCTTTCATTTGGTACCAAACATCAACACTCACAACGAACACATAATTGTTAAAACGCGTTAGTGACAGAACTTATTGAATGACCCTCGTATAATCGTCTCCCACTATAAATCTGACTGACCACACATATTTTCTGTAGGGGATTACTGGTCAATGACAAATCAAATTAGTAATTTGTTACCTTATCTAATGTGGGGTCTCAGAGCCTAAAAGTTCAAGGCATCAATAGTTTTCTGCAGGAATAGGTGACCATAGCAAACAAATACTGTATGTGTCACATAATTATATAGTAATTATACAAAACTATGTATCTGATGCAAGAATGAGAAGTTTGAAACCTGTCATACAATACAGGGTAATCCTATATGTATATAATCCGATGACTCATGCAGCACATCTGCCAAATGCACTTACACAATCAGGGCATGCTGTAATATGCGATAATGCTATGTGTCCTGCATGGCGTGTAAACAGTGGCTTTCTGACTCAGTTGGGAGGATTAAGAGATTGGACACCTAGAACGTGTTTCAGGAGACTGAGGAATAGACTTCGTCCACGCCAACCTCGGAGTTTGACGACCATTATCACTGGTGCTGTTATTATTCCTATGGACCTAGTTGCCACAACCATAGGGGTATGAATGATAGTACCATTGTGTACTTAATTATATTCTTGGTTATAAAATATTTTTGCAGTAAGTATGTTTTTTTATCACCTGGTTACCATTGTAGATATATGCAAACCATTCTTAATGCCATTGATCTTATTGTGATCTTGTGTAGTTGGACTTGTCATCTTGAGCAGTTGGTCTTGTTATGACCTTGTGTAGTTGGTCTTGTGTCATCTTGTGAAGTTGGTCTTGTTTGTCTTGTTGTGATCTTGTGTAGTTGGTCTTGTTGTCATATTGTGTAGTTGGTCTTGTGTCATCTTGTATAGTTGGTCTTGTCATATTGTGTAGTTGGTCCTGTTGTCATATTGTGTAGTTGGTCTTTCTGTCATAGTGTGTATTTGGTCTTGTTGTCATATTGTGTAGTTGGTATTGCTGTCATATTGTGTAGTTGGTCTTGATGTCATCTTGTATAGTTGGTATTGCTGTCATATTGTGTAGTTGGTCTTGCTGTCATCTTGTATAGTTGGTCTTGTTGTCAGTTTGTGTAGTTGGTCTTTGTCATATTGTGTAGTTGATCTTGCTGACATATTGTGTATGTGGTCTTGTTGTCATCTCGTATAGCTGTTCTTGCTGTCATATTGTGTATTTGGTCTTAATGTCTTATTGTGACCTTGTGTGGTTGCCGGGGTAGAATACAACCACTGCAAATCCCGCTAGAGGCAGAGGGGTAGGACCACCCCCTCCCCCACTTCATGTTAATTTTGTCATCTTATCATTTATCATGCTCATTCAAGGTCTTCTTCATGACACCACATCTACAATAGAATTTGCAGCAACTCTGCCATTCTGCAGGTTAGAAGGTTCTAGGCCCATTCTCCAAATTTTATCTAGATGTAAATGGAGGATGAGCCTGGCATGTTCATTCCTGTTTGGCAGCATATAACCTTTCTTGTGTTAGTGCGCCGTAAAACCCCAATTCAATCAATTCAGTCTGTCTTATTGTGTAGTTGGTGTTTCTGTCACATTGTGTGGTTGGTCTTCATCTTGTGTAGTTGTTCTTGCTGTCATATTGTGTAGTTGCTCTTGCTGTCATATTGTGTAGTTGGTCTTCCTGTCATCTTGTATAGTTGGTCTTGTTGTCATTTTGTGTAGTTGATCTTGCTGACATATTGTGTAGTTGGTCTTCCTGTCATCTTGTATAGTTGGTCTTGTTGTCATTTTGTGTATGTGGTCTTGTTGTCATGTTGTGTAGTTGGTCTTATTGTCATATTGTGTAGTTGGTATTCCTGTCATCTTGTATAGTTGATCATGCTGACATATTGTGTTTGTGGTCTTGTTGTCATGTTGTGTAGTTTGTCTTATTGTCATCTCGTATAGCTGTTCTTGCTGTCATATTGTGTATTTGGTCTTAATGTCTTATTGTGACCCCGTGTGGTTGCTGGGGTAGAATACAACCACTGCAAATCCTGCTAGAGGCAGAGGGGTAGGCCCCCCGCCCCCTCCCCCTCCCTTTCATGTTCATTTTATCATCTTATCATGTATCATGCTCATTCAAGGTCTTCTTCATGACACCACATCTACCCCCTCCATCCCCCCACCTTCATTTTTCATTTTGTCATCATTTATCATGCTCATTCAAGGTCTTCTTCATGACACCACATCTACAATAGAATTTGCAGTAATTCTGCAGTTCTGCAGGTATGAAGGTTCTAGGCCCATTCTCCAAATTTTATCTAGATGTAAATGGAGGATGAGCCTGGCATGTTCATCCCTGTTTGGCAGCATATAACCTTTATTGTATTGGTGCGCCGTAAAACCCCAATTCAATCAATTCAGTCTTATTGTGTAGTTGGTGTTTCTGTCACATTGTGTAGTTGGTCTTCATCTTGTGTAGTTGTTCTAGCTTTCATATTGTACAGTTGCTCTTGCTGTCAATGTATGCACTAGTTCTTGCTGCCAAACTTTGAACCTGATGGTCTTGCTGTCATAGTGTGTAGTTGGTCTTGCTGTCATCTTGTTTAGTTGCTCTTGCTGTCATATTGTGTAGTTGGTGTTTCTGTCACATTGTGTGGTTGGTCTTCATCTTGTGTAGTTGTTCTTGCTTTCATATTGTACAGTTGCCCTTGCTGTCATCGTGTGCACTAGTTCTTGCTGCCAAACTTTGAACCTGATGGTCTTGCTGTCATAGTGTGTATTTGGTCTTGTTGTCATATTGTGTAGTTGCTCTTGCTGTCATATTGTGTAGTTGGTCTTCATCTTGTGTAGTTGTTCCTGCTGTCATTTGTACAGTTGCTCTTGCTGTCATCGTGTGCACTAGTTCTTGCTGCCAAATTTTGAACCTGATAAATCTTGGGATTTGAATTGAAAATCACCATTTTATGTTATTTACTTTTAAGCTCCCATTTAAAGCTCCAATTACAGTTAACAATGTTTCAGACAGATGAGGGATAATAAGTCTGTGGTGAGGTGGAACCATATAGACTGTAGTAATAATTGGTATGCAATGTTTCACCTTGAGGTTTGTGAGAGATATTGATTATATAGGAGAAACATTTGCCCACCTTCCCATTAACTGTATCTGATATTTCTTCAATATTCCCCAAGTGTCTAAAGGACATTCTGAGTAAAGTCTTATAAATAGGAAATGGTAATGAGGACAATTTCTTCTTATGCTTCTACTCAGAAACTCCCCATTGGATCAATTTCTAATTTGAAGCATAATTTCCCAAAGTGAACTGGAATACATTCCAGCTTGTATAAACAAAGACTGAGAAAAGCACCCAATGAAGAAAGAGCTTGGGTACACAATATCATATTTTGTTTTCTAAATTGAAACCAGTTTGTGATTTATATAGATATGATCAAGTCAGCAGAGACATATGGTGTCTATGTATGATCCAGCCTAAAAACTGTTTTGACCTCATTCTGAGGTAGCCCACCTGGTATTACCTCATACACAATATATTTGATCCTGATCTGGATGTAGTAGAACTAGGGGCATATTCTCTCATCTCTCCTGGTGTTACCTTATACGCAATGTATGTGATCCTCATCTGGGTGTAGTGTAGCTAGAGTCATATTTTCTCCTCTCTGAGGTAGCCCACCTGGTATTACCTTATACACACTATATTTGATCCTGATCTGGGTGTAGTGTAGCTAGAGGCATACTCTCTCTTCTCTCTGAGGTAGCCAACCTGGTACTACCTTATACACACTATATGTGATCCTCATCTGGGTGAAGTGTAGCTAGAGGCATATTCTCTCTTCTCTCTGAGGTAGCCCACCTGGTATTACCTTATACACAATATATTTGATCCTGATCTGGGTGTAGTTGAGCTAGGGGCATATTCTAGCTCTCATGTCTCTGAGGTAGCTCACCTGGTATTACCTTATACACAATATATGTGATCCTCATCTGGGTGTAGAGTAGCAAGGGGCATATTCTATCATCTCTCTGAGGTAGCCCACCTGTTATACCTTATACACAATATATGTGATCCTCATCTGGGTGTAGTGTAGCTAGAGGCATATTCTCTACTCTCTGAGGTAGCCTACCTGGTATTACCTTATACACAATATATTTGATCCTGATCTGGGTGTGGTGGAGCTAGGAGAATATTCTTTCATCTCTTTGAGGTAGCCCACCTGGTATTACCTTGTACACAATATATGTGATCCTCATCTAGGTGTAGTGTAGCTAGAGGCATATTCTCTCCTCTCTGAGGTAGCCCACCTGGTATTACCTTATACACAATATGTATAATCCTGATCTGGGTGTAGTGGAGCTAGAGGCATATTCTTTCATCTCTCTGAGGTAGCCCACCTGGTATTACCTTTTTCACATATGTGATCCTCATCTGGGTGTAGTGAAGCTAGAGGCATATTCTCTCCTCTCTGAGGTAGCCCACCTGGTATTACCTTATACACAATATATGTGATCCCGATCTGGGTGTAGTGGAGCTAGAGGCATATTTTTTCATCTCTCTAAGGTAGCCCACCTGGTATGACCTTATACACAATATATTTGATCCTGATCTGGCTGTAGTGGAGCTATGGACATATATTCTTTCATCTCTCTGAGATATCCCACCTGGTGTTACCTTATATGCAATGTGTGTGATCCTCATCTGGGTGTAGTGTAGCTTGAGTCATATTCTCTCTTCTCTCTGAGGTAGCCCACCTGGTATTACCTTATACACAATATGTATAATCATGATCTGTGTGTATTGGAGCTAGGGGCATATTCTTTCATCTCTCTGAGGTAGCCCACCTGGTATTACCTTATACACAATATATGTGATACTGATCTGGGTGTCGTGTAGCTAGAGGCATATTCTCTCCTCTCTGAGATAGCCCACCTGGTCTTACCTTATACACAATATATGGGATCTTTATCTGTGTGTAGTGTAGCTAGAGGCATATTCTCTCATCTCTCTGGGGTAGCCCACCTGGTATTACCATATACACAATATAAGTGATCCTAATCTGGGTGTAGTGTAGCTAGAGGCATATTGTCTCATCTCTCTGAGGTAGCCCACCTGATATTACCATATACACAATATATGTGATCTTTATCCGGGTGTAGTGTAGCTAGAGGCATATTCTCTCATCTCTCTGAGGTAGCCCACCTGGTATTACCTTAAACACAATATATATGATCCTAATCTGGGTGTAGTGTAGCTAGAGGCATATTCTCTCATCTCTCTGAGGTAGCCCACCTGGTATTACCTTATACACAATATATATGATCTTTATCCGGTTGTAGTGTAGCTAGAGGCATATCCTCTCTTCTCTCTGAGGTAGCCCACCTGGTATTACCTTATACACAATATATTTGATCCTGATCTGGGTGTAGTGGAGCTAGTGTTGGAGTGACAATATGCGAAAAAGTCGCTTAGTTAAGGAGTTAGCTGGGACCAGCTAGAAAATGGCCTTATTATATATCAAATGAAAGGTAATTATGTGTACTAAACGATCCAACCAAAATTACTTGCACAAAGTGGTACACTTTTTGTCTCGCCTTTTCGAAGAAAAAAAGAGACATAGGTGTTGCTTTTCTGGCGGCGGCGGCAGCGTCAACATTCAAGTTTTGCGTTTAGGTCATTTTCTCACAAACTGTATGACTAGACCTTTCAAACTTTGCTTATAGTTGTATCATGGGTGGTACATCGCAACGTTACAAAGCAAATGTGGAAGTGATCTTGACCCTCCAAGCAAAGGGCAGATAACTTAATAATTTTTAGGTTCAACTTTTGCGTTTAGGTCACTTTTTCACAAACTGTATGCACTAACCTTTAAAACTTTGCTTATAGCTGTATCTTGAGTGGTACATCGCAATGTGACAAAGCAAATGTGGAAGTGACCTTGACCCTCCAAGCAAGGGCAGATAACCTTATAATTTTTACCTTCAACTTTGGCGTTTAGGTCACTTTTTCACAAACTGTATGCACTAAGACCTTTCAAACTTTGCTTATAGTTGTATCTTGAGTAGTACATTGCAACGTGACAAAGTATCCAAGCAAAGGGCAGATAACTTTAATTGTTACATTTGCATCACTTTCTCATGAACTAGAATTATGCACTAGATGTTTTAAACCTAATTTATAGCTTAATATTTGGAAGAAAACATATTCTATTTTGACATAGTTGTGTCTTCGGTAGTGCCTCTTTTTTTTGGATGCCTGGATTTCATCTATGACCTTGACCTACTTTTTGGAGCTGATGATTTTTAGCTCTACTGGCCAAAGGCATTCATTTTTCATCCGATCTTTACCAAACTTTAGCAGATTGTTAATATCAATGTAAGCTCACACAAGTTCGAAAACCAGCCAGATCGGACCAATAACAGTGGAGTTATGGCCCTTGATTTAGTTAAAAATGCTATAGTTTGCCTCGTTAATATGATAGGGTTTTCATTTTTCATCTGATCTTTACCGAACTTTACCAGATATTTTGGCTTTTTTGTTTTTATTATTAATATATATATATATTTTGTTTTTTTTTCTTAATAGATATATATTTTTTAAATGTTTTTTTTTTCTTTTCTTTTTTTCTTTCTGATTCATTGTTGTTGTTTTTTTAAAAAAAAAAAAAATTGTGTTAACGCCGTGTTTGCAGGAAGCATTGCTGTGCCTATTGCATTTTTTTTTTTCCAGTTCATTGATTTTTGATGGAGTTACGGCCCCTTGACATTTTTTTTAATTTCTTGTCGGCGCTACTCCTCCTAAACGCCTTGTTGGAGTTCAATGAAACTTGGCAGGAAGCATCGGTAAGATGTCTAGTTGTGCATATCATGCTTTTGTTCCAGTTTGCTGATTTATGACTGAGTTATGGCACTGACATTTTTATTTTAAATTTCTTGTCGGCGCTACTCCTCCTAAAGGTTATAATAGCGTAAATAAGTCTCCATTGCCCTTCCATAGTAAAGTTAGAATGTTGACAACCTGTTAAAAACTCAAACCTCGTTAGAATTCTGGGAAACTTACTTTATCATGCAAATAAACATGTCTGCTATTAAACATCAACAAGGAAATAGGGGGTTTAATACCTTCTAAGAAACATTTCTTCAGTTGTATACTAACACCGGGTCAAAGGTCAACACTTTTTTTACCCCTTGCAATTTCATACCCTGTCTACTTTCACTTCTCAAATTTATATCAAAAACTGTCAAAAACATGAGGAGCTGCATTTTCAAATATCAACAACATGTCCAGAATACAGTTACATTCAAAAAATAACAGGAAACTGCACTAAAAAAAGTTTTTAAAGAAAAAAGATTAGCACTCTTTAATACAGAACTACTTTCGACTGCACCAGGCGAGCACATCCTGTTGATTTAGTGTAATTAGACCTATAAGGGATTATTTTGCTTCATGTTTTTTAATTAAACTGGTCGATTCAACCCAACAACTTAATAAAAGAATATTTTGACTTGTTTCGCAATGCCGAATGACTTAGTCTTGAAATTATTGCGATTTACCTGCGCTTGACCATGCACTAAATCGAGTCGATTTTGTCGCGAAATTAAGAAATAATAAAAAAGCAATATCTCAGCAACCGTTCAACATTTTCTCATCAAATCAACTCTGGTGGCTTTGTTTTGCATCCCTGAGTATGTATATCACACATTTTGCCATGTATCTTTCACAAAAGTTCCAAACAAAATAAAAATATCACATTTTTAGAGAAAATCAGAAAATTTGAGGAAAAGTTGCCAAAAACACTCTAAAATACCGTAGTCTGAAAGTCTGAAAATGATATTTTTTTCTCTGTTTTCTGATATTTTATCTACAGTAACATGGACATACACGTATGAATAAAAAAAGTCCGTTTTCAAATAAAAGGATTTATCAATGTGTTAATTAAACCACTAATTAGCCATTATGCGACGAGCGAGCGAAAAAAAAAAAATACTGAGGGCGTGCATCGAAATTGTTTGATGTTTTATCTACAGTAACATGGACATACATGTAGGAATAAAAAAAGTCCGTTTTCAAAAAAAAAGATTTAACAATGTGTTAATTAAACCACTCATTATCCATTATGCGTCTAGCGAGCGAAAAAAATATATATACTGAGGGCGTGCATCAACATTGTTTGAAATTTTATCTACAGTAACATGGACATACATGTATGAATAAAAAAAAATCCGTTTTCAAATAAAAGGATTTAACAATGTGTTAATAAACCACTCATTAGTCATTATGCATAGAGCGAGTGAAGCGAGCGAGAATTTTTTTTATACTGAGGGCGTGCATCGAAATTGTTTGATATTTTATCTACAGTAACATGGACATACATGTATGATCTTGGATCTGCTAGTGAGGCTAATAGATTTGCTTACGGTGTCAGACCGGTCAAAATCAGCCCATTGAACACAATGCAATATAGGCTATATTTGGAGTATAGTCACAAGTTCCACAACATTCGTTCGCTTAAATACACTTTAATTCTGTGTATTAAACACATTTGGCTAGCAAACGGTCCCATATCTGGAATAAAACACCGATTCAGTTTTTCAACATTTCGCGTCATTCATTCACACTATGCGTATTTTAAAATAAACATCTGTCAAAACCACATCTCTACCTAACCTCTGTGCTCATACTCTCCAAAGAAATAATCCTGACACACAGTAAAATACTTACTATTCATGACAACAGACATACTACTTTAACCTCAGGTTAGATTTAACAATGAAATAGAAACTAATCTTGGGAAAAACACATGCAAGCTAGAAACTTTGTATTCTTTCAAGGAACTATTTCAGCACCCTACGACCCAGAAGTATTTCCTGACTGGTCCGACACCTTACATACTCTAATGCATATGCTTCTTCTTCAGTTGAGAGTATGTTGGCTGGAAAGAGTACCACAGAAGTGTTCTTGGGCTAACACCAACATATGAAGCACTACTGACGGTGATTCTTGTGTCGTTCTTTTTTGTTTTAATTGTTTTATGACACGTTTTGACAGATTAGAGAATCAATTTATAATGGTTCGTTGATTCAGCAGATGACGCCACGCAATTGAAATTGACATATCAGGTAATATCGCCCAGGAAATCTCAGAACTTGGTACTTACGGTTTTTCAAAGTCGGCAACATTCAAGTTCTGATTTATGTTTCTGGAAACAGTTGATGTTAACCAGCATTAGGGCGGAAAGATCGGGTGATTGGATATAACATCTCGCGACGCAGGCAAGTATGCTGCCTTATTTCGACAGCATAAAACATTCTAATTACGCAAGATAGTTACCTGTATACCTTTTGGAAATGCTCGTAGATATACTAGAGTACATGTAAAACATTGTCTTTTACAAGGCCAGTTTACCTATCGACACTGCGAAAATGGAACATTTATCGGTATCTGGAGCAACAAACCTCTAAACGTGCATATTTTCCTGCAGTTCTTGACTGACCGGTTGCTACTCTGATCATTTTATGTAATTGGAAATAAAACAATTATCAAGGTGATGAAGGTAAATAGTGCTTCTAGCTTCAAAAATAGAGTAGCAATTAAAGATGACTCAGGCTATGACAGGGCTTTTGAAACAGGTCTTTAGCAGCCATTTTCGTAAGACCCAAAGGAACATTGTGCAGTGTTTCACCATAGTTTAGATCAACTATGAATGAAGTTGTCGGATTAAAATTTATCTGTTTAGCAAAGCTTCCACCATGATGTGAAGCCAGCTTTAAGCTCCCTGTAAGACATGCGTCAACATTAAGGATGAATGCCGATAATTCAAAACAAGAGCCTGAGTTCCTTGTTAGACATGGATGGGAAATGAGTGATAACGGATTGAAACAGACGTATTTTTTGGGAGAAATGGCATCAGATCTTCTCGTAACACATCATGCATTTGCAGCTGTAAACGATCATGTTCCACAGCATCATACGTTTGCATAAGAAACAACATGTCATTCATGATAACCGCATTTTTCGGAAGAAATCGAATATATTGTTTTTGAAGCAGTCCGTCCGTCACTCTGTCAGCCCGACCGTCATGACCTTGTGGACGGAACTACTCATAAACGGTTCGAGATATTAAAAGTCCGTCTTTACAGAAATTTTGATTAGGTCAAAAGATTTTCATTTAAGATAAGTCTGCTACTTTTATCTCTTGTTTATGATTCTTGCTTCCAAGAGATCCCCTGTTCAGTATTTATTGACATTCACACTAGCATTTATTTAGTACTGTGTGGCAGCCGTAAAAAGACTACAAATTAGTAGTGTTATTACTTACTGATCCTTTGGGATCATCAAGCACAATCTTTGTGGCTTTAAAGTAGAATATCGCTTAAACCAGTGTTAGGAGGCGTGAGAAGTGTTGCACTTTACATTACCTCTCATGAACAGTATCAATAAAACCGAGTCTGCTACTTGTACCGCTTGTTTGTGTTTGTTGCTTCCATCAGTAGTTATTGACCTTGACCGTCTAAGTTCACAACTCATTTTTTTCTTCAAAAAAATACTTTTGGATGGAACTTTTTCCAGACCATTCGAGGTGAGAAGCTGAATCATTATGGGAAGCTTGTTGATGATGAGGTTGTCACTAAAGGTCTGAAATTTGATCTTCATCATCAAGGTCAAGGTCAGGACTTAGTGTTTTGCCTGAAAATGGCTTGTGCATGGAAATCTTTCTATACCGTTCAAGGTAATAAGCTAAAACTGAGTATGAAGCATGTTGAGGATGAGAGAATGTCAATGCAGTTTTGAAATTTGACCTTCACCATAAAGGTCAAGGTCTGGACTTGAGGTATCATTGAGATATCGAAAATACGGATGTTTTGTGATGGCTTCCATCAACTGGCTCTAGTTGAGCGTTGTAAGTGTAAATCAGACGAACACTTTTGAAACAAACAGGGGCGTACCTGGGCATACGCACTGACGCACGTGCGTACAGGCTATTAAAGAAGCAAACAAATAAAAAAGGCTAAATATGCGAAAAATGCAATAAAAACTGAAGGTATAGTGGGGTTAGGCACATTTGTGAATCCAAAACTCGACGGTGCGTATACCTAAATTAGCCCCAGGAACGCACCTGACAAAGCTAACCCAAGCCCAGTACAATGATGCTATCGTAGTAGGAAAATATCAAGGAGAACTTAACATTGGCATGCATAGTGAAGTGGAAATGTAACTTAAGAACAAAACATAACACTTTAGCAATGCAAAACATTAAAATCACAATGGAAGATGTAACATGTATTCCTGCATACTGTAAAAAGTTGCCATTGGTGGAAACATATGGACAAAGATATAGTTCACACATCATAAGTAAAAAAAGTGAACTTAACCTCAAAAGAAGGTATAAAAGTCGAACAGGAAATTCACAAATTTGAAACAAACAACAATTACAAGGATATATAGAAGAAAAGTATGTGACACTATACATATAGAAGGGTTGACACCTTGGTATCGCATTGGAACAGTTTAGGAAATGTGTATTACGCTTACTATATTCCTATGGTTCTTTAAAGTGCTCGAAGGATAGATTCCGATACAATGACAGCCCGATTAACACTCCCGTCCGATGGACGAGGCTAGAGTCTTGCCTAAGGACACCGAAGTATCGCGTGGCACCAGTGAGTCTCAGACCCGTGATATCCGTATTCAGAGTTGAACGTGTTTACCCACTTGGTCACCATATTCGACAATACAGTGTTAAGTAGATGTTAACGAAAGGAATGGATAACATATGCATAAGCCATGGATATACGTGGAACTTCATTTAACAAAAAGACAAATAGCAATGGTTGTTTTCTTGACAACCATGTTGGATATAATGAAGATATAGATTACAGATGAGATAATAATTAAAAGTGCTTTTTATTTGGAATTAATAGAAGATAAGGCCATATCAAATTAATTCCCAGTTTATCATCCCTGCTCGCCCCGAATATTTTATGCCGCCCCGACAATTTTTATTTAAAAAAAAAAAAAAAAAATTAAAAAAAAAAAAAATAATAATAATAATAATGTCCAGATTGTGGTGTATTGTTCTGAATGTGAAAAACCAAGAGTCCTGTATTGTAAACATGTGGTGAAAGGAAAGAAAAGAACTGATTTGCTTCAAATCTTAGCTGACCTACAATATACATGTGGTTCTGTCCTTCAAGATGTTGAAACAGAGGACAATCATATTTTACATTCGGTATTTGTTAGAAAAAATGTAACTTGTGACATGTCAGTGGAACTACCATATTTTTCTGCTGGCTTCGAATCGGTATGTTATTACTGTGGTTCGTCAGATGACCTTGTAGAACCAGATGATAAATATCCCGTATGTGAGTTGTGCCTATCTGGCAAACAGTCATTCGTAAATAAAAGGGGAACTGTTTCAAACAAGAAGAAGTAAGTTATATTGAGAACTTCAACTTTTAAAACTCACATACATGGTAGTTTATATCATTATAAATACAAATGTATGCTATAGCAGTGACAATTGGTAATAAAGAGAGTGTTCAAAACATAATACTTCTGGTTATTATTTTTGTGATGTTTGATGTCATCTCAGGAAAATGAAAAATAAAAAATATAATTGCACCCCCCGCCCCAATTTTTTCCAAAATTTGGATGATAAACTGGGAATTAATTTGATATGGCCTAAGTGAGTATAAGGCAAATTAAAACACATCAACAAATGTCACACGTGTTGGTATATAAACATGCTAATACAATCGAATTGCAACTAATACTATATCTTTATGTATCTCGTTTGCTTTAAAATAAAAATGTGTTAATACGTTTTTTTTTAAAGTGTTTGATTTTTCTTACGTATTCAATACACTGATATTTATCATAAAGCTTAATGTAGGCAATTCATAACGCATATAATAAAACATAGTTAAATTTAAACTTGTTAAACGCAAACAACAAATATTAAATTTAGAAACATAATAAATCTTCATAAAACTGATTTCCAGGTGTGTTTTGGTTTCACCATAACTCGTTTTAGAACCTTTTCTTTAAATTAATGTATTTTAAAGCACGTGTTAGATGCAGGTTGTAATCAGTAAGGCTTAATACTTCATTCGATATCAATCCACCAGTGGTTTACGATAAAGGCGAAGTTGCATATGTTTGATCATTTTTAGCTCGACTATTCGAAGAATAAGAGAGCTTATGTAATCACCCCGGGTTTGCGTGTAAGCTGTGTTTACAAGTCTATATCTCTTATATTTCTTATCCTACCACAACCCAATTTGTTCATGGGCTTCCTTGTAGCGTTATCTTAAGGGCTGCATAAGCAATTTTGGTTCCTGTAACCCATGGGCTCCCATGGAACCCAAATTATGATAGCCCATAAAAAGTGCCCCATTTCACATCAAATTTTGCGTGTAAGCTGTGTTTACAAGTCTATATCTCTTACAATTCTTACCCTAGCACTACCAAATTTGGTCATTAGCTTCCTTATAGCATTATCGTAAGAGCTACGTAAGTAATTTTGGTTCCTGTAACCCCTGGGCTCCCATGGAACCCAAATTCTGATAGCCCTTAAAATATGTCTGTTTCACATCAAATTTTGCGTGTAAGCTGTGTTTACAGGTCTATATCTCTTACATTTTTTGTCCTAGCTGAACTAAATTTTGGAATTGGTTTCCTTATAGTATGTTGTAAAGGGTTGGATAAGTAATTTTGTCTTCTGCAAATTCTGGGCTCCCATGGAACCCAAAAATGTGCAATAAAGGCAGATCTGGGTTTGCATGTAAGCATGTATATATCTATAACTTTGGTTTGGGATTTGTTATAGCATTATGCATATTATTACTTCACCCATATTGGGGCATGGGCTCTCCCCCCCCCCCCCCACCTCTACCCCCGCCCCCACTCCCCTCCACACCTTTTTTATTTTTTTTATTTTTTATTTTTTTACATATTTCTGTGTTGCTTTTGTCAATTCTTACACATATATGTTGCAACCCTCCCCGCCCCAACCCCCCCCGCCCCAACCCCCGCCCCAACCCCCGCCCCCGCCTCTCACCCCATCACCCCAACCACCATGCCCCACACTTGAATTTTTTTATCTTTTTTTTTACATATTTCTGTGTTGTTTTAGTCAATTCTTACACATATGTTGCAACCCTCCCCGCCCCCACCACCCACCCCACCCCCCGCCTCTCACCCCATCACCCCCCACCCCGCCCCAGACTTGAAACTTTTTTTTTTTTTTACATATTTCTGTGTTGCTTTTGTCAATTCTTACACATATATGTTGCAACACTCCCCGCCACCGCCTCCCCCCCCAACCCCCACCCCCCGCCTCTCACCCCACCCACCACGCCCCACACTTGAATTTTTTATTTTTTTACATATTTCTGTGTTGTTTTAGTCAGTTCTTATGCATGTGTTGCAACCCTCCCTGCCCCCACCACCCCACCCCCGCCTCTCACCCCATCACACCCCACCCCGCCCCGGACTTGTTTTTTTGTTTTTTTTACATATTTCTGTGTTGCTTTTGTCAATTCTTACACATATAGGTTGCAACACTCCCCGCCACCCCCCCCCCCCCCCCACCCCCCACCCCGCCCCAGACTTGAAACTTTTTTTCTTTCTTTTTTTTACATATTTCTGTGTTGCTTTTGTCAATTCTTACACATATATGTTGCCCCCTCCCCCCCCACCCCAGCCCCCCCGCCTCTGACCCCGCCCCACTTGATTTTTTTTTTTTTTTACATATTTTTTTGTTGTTTTAGTCAATTCTTACACATGTTGCCCTCCCCACCCACGCCTCTACCCCATCCCAACTCAAACTCGCTTTTTTTTTTTTCCTTCATATTTTTGTGTTGTTTTGGTGAATTATTACATAGCTTCTTACACATATATGTTGCCCTCACCACCCCCACTCCCCCCACCATCCACCCCCGCCTCTCTCCCACCCACACCCCACACCCCACACAAAACTCTATTTTTTTTTTTTTTTTTTTTTTTTTTTACATATTTCTGTGTAGTTTTGGTCAATTCTTACACATAGTTATGTTGTGCTCCCAACCCCACCCCACATTGTTGTAGCCTTGTTTTCTGATGGTATATACTAGCTATAAATTTATTATTCTCCGAAAAATCGAATAGTCGAGCTGTGCTGTTCTCCGACAGCTCTTGTTTAATTTTATTATCTCCCTTTATGCATCCATTTATCGCGTCTATTACCAAAAATAAGTGACATATACGGAATATCTATTTTCTTTGAAAGTTGAACACAAAATACCTAACACATTTTTTTGCAAAAGATTGCTTTAGAGTTTGTTCATTCATCTCTTTGGTGATTTATGTTTAAAACAATATTTGTTTTGTTTTATGAGGGTCATGTATTTTAACCGTTGACTGTCCAATATCGTACCACTTTGCGCAAGTAATTTCAACTGATCCTTGTTGGAGAGGGTTTATACTTTCCAATGATATCATAGTGGTGGTCCCAACAATTTTTGAAAAAAACGTCAATTGTCACTACAACATAGGGGCATATTCTTTCATCTCTCTGAGATAGCCCACCTGGTATTACCTTATACACAATATATGTGATCTTTATCCGGGTGTAGTGTAGCTAGAGGCATATTCTCTCATCTCTCTGAGGTAGCCCACCTGGTATTACCTTATGCACAATATATGTGATCTTTATCTGGGTGTAGTGTAGCTAGAGGCATATTCTCTCATGTCTCTGAGGTAGCCCACCTGGTATTACCTTATACACAATATATGTGATCTTATACGCAATGTGTGTGATCCTCATCTGGGTGTAGTGTAGCTTGAGTCATATTCTCTCTTCTCTCTGAGGTAGCCCACCTGGTATTACCTTATACACAATATATGTGATCCTCATCTGGGTGTAGTGTTGCGTAGCTAGAAGCATATTCTCTCCTCTCTGAGGTAGCCCACCTGGTATTACCTTATACACAATATATGTGATCCTCCTCTGGGTGTAGTGTAGCTAGAGGTATATTCTCTCGTCTCTCTGGTATGACCTTATACACAATATATGTGATCCTCATCTGGGTGTAGTGTAGCTAGAAGCATATTCTCTCTTTTGAATTTAGATAGTAATACATAAATGACGTCATGTGGTGATCACTGCTGAAATGCATCTTATTTAAAATTTGGCCTTGAAAATAGTAAACATTTAATAAAAATATAATCTGTCAGATTTTAAGAAAAATTGTGAAGTTTTCATTTCGGAATGATATAATTTCAAGGCTGTTTTGTTGAGACATTGTTGGTTATTGTCTTTATAAAGAGGTATGGTATCATTGTTTTCAATAATTATTTAATGTATATACTTTCTTGATAATAAACAAATGATGAAAATAATGCATTAGCAAGCTGTAAACTATAATATATCACTATGACCTTATTTAATAAGGGTCAAATATGTGATATTTGCACCTTAGTACTTGTAGCCATGTGGTAATACCTTATATACAATATACATAATCCTATCTCGGCGTAATGTAGCTAGAGGCATATTCTCTCTTCTCTCCAAGGTGGCCCACCTGGTATTACCTTATATACAGTATATGTGATTCTCATCTGGGTGTAGTGTAGCTAGAGGCATATTCTCTCTTCTCTCTGAGGTAGCCCACCTGGTATTTACCTTATACACAATATATAATGAGGGAAAAAAGTTTAGCAAGTTTCTGTTGCACCCTGGAAATAATACATTTTTGGTTTAAAAATCAAGAAACTACTGCCATAGACACAATATTTTATTAAACACAAATCAATAACAGTCGAACATCTTAATGACGTAACAAATAAATGAACTTAGGGGTCAAGCCCGCAAAGTCTCAATAGGTCAGTATATCTTGTATACAGTATTATTTCATCTAAAAAAAACTGCTAAACTTTTTTCCCTCAGTATATGTGATTCTCATCCGGGTGTAGTGTAGCTAGAGGCATATTCTAGCTCTCATCTCTCTGAGGTAGCCCACCTGGTATTACCTTATACACAATATATGGGATCTTTATCCGGGTGTAGTGTAGCTAGAGGCATATTCTCTCATCTCTCTGAGGTAGCCCACCTGGTATATCTTATACACAATATATGGGATCTTTATCCGGGTGTAGTGTAGCTAGAGGCATATTCTCTCATCTCTCTCAGGTAGCCCACCTGGTATATCTTATACACAATATATGTGATCTTTATTCGGGTGTAGTGTAGCTAGAGGCATATTTGCTCTTCTCTCTGAGGTAGCCCAACTGGAGTTACCTTATAGACAATATATGTGATCCTGATCTGGGTGTAGTGTAGCTAGAGTCATATTCTATCTTCTCTCTGAGGTAGCTCACCTGGTATTACCTTATACACAACATATGTGATCCTCATCTGGGTGTAGTGTAGCTAGAGGCATATTCTCTCCTCTCTGAGGTAGCCCACCTGGTATTACCTTATACACAATATATGTGATTATTATCCAGGTGTAGTGGAGCTAGGGGCATATTCTAGCTCTCATCTCTCTCTGAGGTAGCCCACCTGGTACTACCTTATACACAATATATGTGATTATTATCCAGGTGTAGTGGAGCTAGGGGCATATTCTAGCTCTCATCTCTCTCTGAGGTAGCCCACCTGGTACTACCTTATACACAATATATGTGATCTTTATCCGGGTGTAGTGTAACTAGAGGCATATTCTAGCTCTCATCTCTCTGAGGTAGCCCACCTGGTATAACCTTATACACAATATATGTGATCTTTAACTTGGTGTAGTGTAGCTAGGTACATATTCTCTCTTCTCTCTGAGGTAGCCCACCTGGTATTACCTTATACACAATATATGTGATCTTTATCCGGGTGTTGTTTAGCTAGAGGCATATTCTAGCTCTTATCTCTCTGAGGTAGCCCACCTGGTATTACCGTATACACAATATATGTGATCTTTATCCAGGTGTAGTGTAGCTAGAGGCATATTCTCTCATCTCTCTGAGGTAGCCTACCTGGTATTACCTTATACACAATATATGGGATCTTTATGCAGGTGTAGTGTAGCTAGAGGCATATTCTCTCTTCTCTCTGAGGTAGCCTACCTGCTATTACCTTATACACAATATATGTGATCCTCGTCTGGGTGTAGTGTAGCTAGAGACATATTCTCTCCTCTCTGAGGTAGCCCACCTGGTATTACCTTATACACAATATATGTGATCCTCATCTGGGTGAAGTGTAGCTAGAGGCATATTTTCTCTTCTCTCTGAGATAGCCCACCTGGTATGACCTTATACACAATATATTTGATCCTCGTCTGGGTGTAGTGTAGCTAGAGGCATATTCTCTCTTCTCTCTGAGGTAGCCCACATGGTATTACCTTAAATACACAATACAAGTGATCCTCATCTGGGTGTAGTGTAGCTAGAGACATATTCTCTCCTCTCTGAGGTAGCCCACCTGGTATTACCTTAAATACAATATATGTGATCCTCATCTGGGTGTAGAGTAGCTAGAGGCAAATTCCCTCTTCTCTGAGGTAGCCCACATGGTATTACCTTAAATACAATATACTATGTGATCTTTATCTGGGTGAGATGTGTGAGAATACCTAATATTAGTAATAAGTAAGAAATGGATGATGTTTAGCATGAATGAATGGTGGTGGTGTTTTACGGCACGTCGACACAGAAATAGGTCATATTGTGTGAAAAACTGATGAAAGATGAAGAAATGAAGTAGTAATTAAAAATTAATGTAAAGATGATGTATAGACATTTGAATAGCAGTATATGACGAATGGAGCATGGATGGTTCAACTCCTGACTTTTGATTTCAGATAGTAACGCATAAATGACGTCATGTGGTGTTTACTGCTGAGATGCAGTTTATTTTAAAACTTAACCTTGGAAAGACAAAACATCAAATTAAAATATGATCTGTCAGATGTGAAGAAATTGAGGTTTTCATTTCATCAGAAGGATATTATTTCAAGGCTGTTGCGTTCAGACATTATTGGTTATTGTCTTTATAAGGATCGAGGTATGGTATCATTAATAATTATTTAATGATTTTCTTTCGTTAAATTAAACAAATGATGAAGTAGATATTCTCAAGCTGCTGATTATCATGTCACCATGACATTATTATATGTAACCATGACATTATTATATGTCACCATGACACCATGACATTATTATATGTCACCATGACATTATTATATTTCACCATGACATTATTTAATAAAAAACACAAATGCATATTTTCTCCTAAATGCTTAAAATTGATTTTGTAAATTTTAAGGATTACTGTGAAATCATTAATATTCCTAGGGGATTTAATTCCGTGGATTTCGAGATTTACACGAACCACGAAATCAAATCTCCACGAATGTTTAATGCCCAGAAGTTTGTATAATGCGTACGAAAAAACGGCCTTGAGTCGGTATCCGTAATGTACAGTAGCGCATAGGATTTGGACTCATCATTTAATCAATAACTATTGAATCAGGTTGTATGTTGTCAGAAAAAAAGGTTTATATGTGTTTAATAAACTTTTATTTTGAAATAAAAACAAAAACTTGAGTGGTATTAACCATTGTTATCATTGTCATCAATTACCAAGTACTTAGTATTATTTGTTCGACAATTGGGTGGGTTCTCAATGAAAATTATTTGTTATATTTTATCAACAAGAACATACTAGAAACGGACAGAATACGAATAAAAAAATGATATGACCGATTACTAGAATACACAGGAAATAATTAGTAAGGTTAAGCAATGGTGTCTCCGTTAATTGGATCTGTTTAATGTTTAATAAATGGACAATTTGACATGTGACAAGAAATGTGTGACATAATCACCAGACAGGTCTGCCGATGTTTTTCCACTAGGCTAACATGGACAAATTTACAGATGTTTTTTTTTTACAAAAATCAGATATGCGCGAATTTACGTCTCCTCGAAATAATCTTTTTGGAAAGAACCTCGAAATTTAATGCCCACGAAATTAAGTGATTCCACAGTATGTCCCGTTTTGTGTAATCCCATAGAAATTGCATTTGAAAAAGATAAAAATTATAACTCAAATAATCTTGAATATTTTTATATGACTTCCAGTTTAATATGTTTACACATTTACCTAGGTAGTGCTATCATTGAATTATAAAAACATACTTTATAAATGATGTGAATTAGTCAATACACACATGACCTTGAGTATGAGATAGGCCTAAGCTGGGTATGGATCAATACATACTTTATAAATGATGTGAATTAGTCAATACACACATGACCTTGAGTATGAGATAGGCCTAAGCTGGGTATGGATCAATACATACTTTATAAATGATGTGAATTAGTCAATACACACATGACCTTGAGTATGAGATAGGCCTAAGCTGAGTATGGATCAATACACACTTTCTCAAATTTGTGTTTATTATTCAAGTATAGCACTGTCTCCGTGGCCGAATGGTTAACGACATTACGTTGTGAACCTTCTCCTCTCACTGCTGTGGGATCGAATCCCACTAGGAGCTCGACTTGAAAGTGAGGAAGTGTCGATTCTTACGGATGGCGAGAGGTGTACAGTACTGGTTCTACCCAGGAAAAGTGGCTGGTCTGCCTCCACCACAACAAATCGACCGTCATATATAAACTTACATGTGTTGAAAATGACGTAAAACACTATACAACCAACCTATAGCACTGTCTAGATAAAAGTGTAAACATATTAAACTGCAAGTTGCATATTCAGGATTATTTGAAATCTATTTTTTTCTTCTTTTTTTTTTTAATGCACTTCCAATTGGATTCTATAACAGGGGACATAATCCTTAAGAAAAAATATTCACATAATCATATGAGCCGCAACACATGAAAACGTGCCTTCGGACGTTTAGACGAGAACGTCATAAAGTAACAATTTATGACGTCAGCCGGTAATCAATTAATTACTAATCAAAATTCTCGTTACTTCCGTGTTTTAGCTAATTATTATATCATAGGGAGTATGTTTTCTTAATATAAATAGTTGATGCTATAGAAAATGGTAATTGTTTATGTTTTTTGTTGTTATTTAATCAACGACGTCGTCCAAGACGCCGACATCAACGTCATAATTAACGGTTAATAATACAATCTTTAATTTTCAAATTGAGATAAAATCATTTCTAATTAAGATATCAACATAAAATAAAGAGGTTTTTAAAGAGAAAATCACCGTGTTTCATAAACATCAAAAAATATAAAAAGTCGAAATTTTGTCTGAAGGGATGTTTTCGTGTGTTGCTGCTCATATATATATATATATTAATAGCTGTGTAACATCATTTAAATCTTGTTTCCTGAGCCTTTCAGTTTCTTTTGAAAATAATTTAATAAGAGCCTCGCATCAAAGATCTCAACAAGTGAGAAAGTGTTGATTTTTACGAATGGCTGGAGGTATAAAGTACTGGTTCTACCCAGAAAAAAGAGGATGGTCTGCTTCCACCACTAAAATATTTACCTAAAAAATAGCCTAAAATATGCTGAAAAAGAGGCCATTCAACCAACCAACCAACCAACCAACCAACCAACCAACCAAGCGCATCCCTAAAGTAATCTAATCTATATTACCTTAAATTTTTTTTTTTTTTTTAATATTTGCAATCCTCCTCAGTGTTATGTGTAGCACATTCTCACAATCATCTGTCCTGCTGTCTGTCCGTCTGTCTTCTCTGTCCTGCTGTCTGTCCGTCTGTCTTCTCTGTCCTGCTGTCTGTCCGTCTGTCTTCTCTGTCCTGCTGTCTGTTCGTATGTCTTCTCTGTCCTGCTGTCTGTCCATCTGTCTTCTCTGTCCTGCTGACTGTCCATCTGTCTTCTCTGTCCTGCTGTCTGTCTGTAACAGCAGAGTTATGGCCCTTGATTTAGTTAAAAATGCTGTATTTTGCCTCGTTAAGACGATAGGGCCTTCATTTTTCATCAGATCTTTACCAAACTTTACCAGAATCTTTATGTGAGAAAGCTATCCAGCTGGCTTGCGGAACGTCGGTGGTTCTACCCAGGTGACCGCCCGTGCACGAAAATTGCCCGGAGGGGCACCTGGGGTCTTCCTCCACCAATGGAAGCTGGAAAGTCGCCATATGACCTTAGCTGTTGGTGCGACTATAAAATCCAATTCAAAAAACCAAACTTTACCAGATTGTTAATGTCAATTTAAGCTCGGAAAGTTGGAAAACTAGCCAGATCGAACCTGTAAAAGCAGAGTTATGGCCCTTGATTTAGTTAAAAAGGCTATATTTTGCCTTGCTAAGATGATAGGGCCTTTATTTTTGATCCGATCTTTACCAGACTTTATCAGATTGTAAATATCAATGAAAGTTCGGACAAATGTGAAAAACAGCCAGATCTGACCAGTAGCAGCGGAGTTATGGCCCTTAAATTAGTTAAAAATGCTATATTTTGCCTCAAGACAATATGGCCTTCTTGTTTCATCCGCTCTTTACCAACCTGTTACAGATTGTTAATATCAATGAAAGCCCGGACAAGTTCGAAAACCAGCCAGATCTACTGATCAGAGATCAGCAGAGCTTATGCTGTGGTGCGGCGTCCGTCGTCTGTCCGTCTGTCGGTCTGTCCGTAAACTTTTTTTGTAGCGACTACTCTGAAACTATTGAATGGATTTTCATGAAACTTTACAGAAATGTTGCCCATGAAGTCTAGTTGATCCTAGCAAAAATTCATGTTGATGTGAAATCCAAGATGGCCGTCAAATCTAAAAATCTAAAAATAGATTTTTAAAAAACAAGCTTGTAGCGACTACTTCTTGAAAACTCTAAGTGATATTGATATGGGACTTTTTCTAAAATGATCAGCATGACATGATGTTGGTCCTTGTCGAAAATCATTTTGATTCGACGTTAAACATGGCTGCCAGCGGCCATCTTTGTTTACATAGAGTTATTTAGTAAAAACTTGTAGCGACTACTCCTCTAAAACTACTCGACAGATTTCCATGAAACTTCACAGGAATGTTGCTCTTGATGTCTAATTGATCCTAGCAAAATTTCAGGTCGGCCCGAAATTCAAGATGGCCGCCACGGCTAAAAATAGTTTTTAAAAAAACAAGTTTGTAGCGACTACTTCTTGAAAACTATAAGTGATATTGATATGCGTCTTTTCCTTAAATGATCAGTATGACATGATGTTGGTCCTTGTCGAAAATTATTTTGATGCGACGTTAAACATGGCCGCCAGCTTTTTTTACATAGAATTATATAATGAAAACTTGTAGCGACTACTCCTCTAAAACTACTCGATGGATTTCCATGAAACTTCACAGGAATGTTGCTCTTGATGTCTAAATGATCGTAGCAACATTTCATGTTGGTCAGAAATTCAAGATGGCCGCCACAGCTAAAAATAGATTTTCAAAAAAAAGTTTGTAGCGAGTACTTCTTGAAAACTATAAGTGATATTGATATGCGTCTTTTCCTAAAATGATCAGTATGACATGATGTTGATCCTGGTCAAAAATTAGTTTGACTCGACGTTAAACATGGCTGCAGCAGCATCTTTGTTTACATAGAATTATATAATGAAAACTTGTAGCGACTACTCCTCTAAAACTACTCTACGGATTTCCATGAAACTTCACAGGAATGTTGCTTTTGATGTCTAAATGATCCTAGCAACATTTCATGTTGGTCAGAAATTCAAGATGGCCGCCACAGCTAAAAATAGATTTTCAAAAAGAAAAAGTTTGTAGCAAGTACTTCTTGAAAACTATAAGTGATATTGATATGGGACTTTTTCTAAAATGATCAGTATGGTATAATGTTGATCCTTGTCGAATATTATTTGATGTGACGTTAAACATGGCCGCCAGTGGCAATCTTTGTTTACATAGTGTTATATAATGAAAACTTGTAGCGACTACTCCTCTGAAACTACCTGATGGATTTTCATGACACTTCACAGGAATGTTGCTCTTGATGTCTAATTGATCCTAGCAAAATTTCAGGTCGGCCGGAAATTCAAGATGGCCGCCACGGCTAAAAATTATTTTTTAAAAAACAAGTTTGTAGCGACTACTTCTTGAAAACTATAAGTGATATTGATATGCGTCTTTTCCTAAAATGATCAGTATGACATGATGTTGATCCTGGTCGAAAATTATTTTGACTCAACGTTAAACATGGCTGCCAGCGGCCATCTTTGTTTACATAGAGTTATATAATGAAAATTTGTAGCGACTACTCCTCTGAAAGTACTTAAAGGATTTTCATGAAACTTCACAGGAATGTTGCTCTTGATGTCTAAATGATCCTAGCAACATTTCAGGTTGGTTGGAAATTCAAGATGGTCACCACAGCTAAAAATAGATTTTCAAAAAACAAGTTTTAGAGCGACTACTTCTTGAAAACTATAAGTGATATTGATATGCGTCTTTTCCTAAAATGATCAGTATGACATGATGTTGGTCCTTGTCGAAAATTATTTTGATGCGACGTTAAACATGGCCACCAGCGGCCATCTTTGTTTACATAGAGTTATATAATGAAAACTTGTAGTGACTACTCCTCTGAAACCACTTGACAGATTTTCATGAAACATCACAAGAATGTTGCTCTTGATGTCTAATTGATCCTAGCAAAATTTCAGGTCGGCCAAAAATTCAAGATGGCCGCCACAGCTAAAAATAAATTTTCAAAAAACAAGTTAAGTTTGTAGCGATTACTTTTTGAAAACTATAAGTGATATTGATATGCGTCTTTTTCCTAAAATGGTCCATATGACATGATGTTGATCCTTGTTGAAAATTATTTTGATTCGACGTTAAACATGGCTGCCAGCGGCCATCGTTGTTTACATAGAGTTATATAATGAAAACTTGCAGCGACTACTCCTCTGAAACTACTTGACGGATTTTCATGAAACTTCACACGAATGTTGCTCTTGATGTCCAATTGATCCTAGCAAAACTTCAGGTCGGCCGGAAATTCAGGATTGCCACCACGGCTAAAAATAGATTTTCAAAAAACAAGTTTGTAGCGACTACTTCTTGAAAACTATAAGTGATATTGATATGGGACTTTTTCTCAAATGATCGGCATGACATGATACTGGTCCTTGTAAAAAGGTCGTTTTGATTCGATGTTAAACATGGCTGTCAGCAGCCATCTTTGTTTACATAGTGTTATCTAGTAAAAACTTGTAGCGACTACTCCTCTCTAACTTCCTGACGGATTTTCATGAAACTTTACAGGAATGTTGCTCTTGATGTCTAATTGATCCTAGCAAAATTTCAGGTCGGCCGGAAATTTAAGATGGCCGCCATGGCTAACAATAGATTTTCAAAATACAAGTTTGTAGCGACTACTTCTTGAAAACTATACTATAAATGATCTTTTTCTAAAATGATCAGTATGACATGATGTTGATCCTTGTCAAAAAATTATTTTGATTTGACGTTAAACATGTTCGTTTACATAGAGTTATATAATGAAAACTTGTAGCAACTACTCCTCTGAAACTACTTGACGGATTTTCATGAAACTTCACAGGAATGCTGATCTAGCTATCAAAAATCTATCAATAGAGCTTCAAGGTCATGACCTCTTGTTTTATTATTATTTTAAGTAAATGTTGATGTTTTTTACCCTTTTCTTTTTTTTTGTTTAGTTTTTTTTTTTTTTTTTTTAATATTTTTCATTCGTTTTAATTGTTTTATTTGATATATTTTTTATTTCATTCGATTTTATTTTTTTCCCAAGTTTTTCATTTCATTGTTTCCTTTGTTTAAATTGGTTTAAATAAATAAATTACCTTTTTCTTTTTTCTTTTTTTACGCCTTGTTGGATTTGACGAAACTTAGCAGGAAGCATTGGTATAATTTCTAGTTGTGTGTTTTTTTTCCGGCTTATTGATTTTTGATGGAGTTACGGCCCCTTGACAGTTTTTACCCCTTAGAGCCATACTCAGGCCCTCTTGTTTTTGCAATGTTTTAAAAGTAGTACCGATGGGAATTTTGTGATGACAACCCTTGATATAAGAGCCGTTTAAGCCAGTAGAGCGTTCACATACCCTTTTGAGCCTCTTGTTCACACTTTACTTCGGCCATGATGATTTTGACATACCTCAGTAATGTAAGGTCAAAGTTTTATTTTTTTTCCATGGCTAATTTGTTTCCAGATTATAACTCCAGTTCTATTCAAGCAAAAAAAAATTAAACTAAACTTGAGCATCGCCCATGGTGAGAAGAGGATCTCTACCGGTATTCATTTTGACACTTGTTGGTTTAAGCAAGGTCATTGTTGCTAAAAATAGAATTTGTCAGTGATAATTTGTTTCCAGACTGTATCTCCAGTTGTATTTAATTGATTATTTTCAAACATTACATGAGCGTATCATTATGAGTGATTACATCAACATCTCTCATTTAATACATTTATTGGAAATAGTCTGACATGTCTGATAGTTGCTGACAAAGAAGTTGTTTTACATGTAACAATAGGCTATAGCCTGCAGACATGGCACTTCATCAAAATTGTATCTGCACTGCAATAATTATATGGCCTCTCCTGCACACCAACACATTTCCAGTTTTGTTCAAAGTTTGTCTACCTACTTGAATGACACAGCACATTTATTATGTTGGTGGCCTTGACTAGGGTCAGACTGGTTTGCTTATTTAGATGACCTTGACTAGCATCAGACTGGTTACTCATGTAGGTGGCCTTGACTAGGGTTGGACTGGTTACTCGTGTAGGTGGCCTTGACTAGCGTCAGACTGGTTACTTATGTAGATGACCTTGACTAGCATCAGACTGGTTACTCATGTAGGTGGCCTTGACTAGGGTCGGACTGGTTATTCGTATAGGTGGCGTTGACTAGGGTCAGACTGGTTACTAATGTAGATGACCTTGACTAGCATAAGTCTGGTTGCTCATGTAGGTGGCGTTGACTAGGGTCGGACTAGTTACTCATGTAGGTGGGATTGACTAGGGTCAGACTGGTCACTCATGTAGGTGGACTTGACTAGGGTCAGACTAGTTACTCATGTAAGTGGGATTGACTAGGGTCAGACTGGTTACTCATGTAGGTAGCCTTGACTAGGGTCAGACTAGTTACTCATGTAGGTGGGATTGACTAGGGTCAGACTGGTTACTCATATAGGTGGCCTTGACTAGGGTCAGACTGGTTACTCATGTAGGTGGCCTTGACTAGGGTCAGACGAGTTACTTATGTAGGTGGCATTGACTAGGGTCAACTAGAGTCAGACTGATAACTCAGTTAAGTGGGCTTGACTAGTGTTAGATCTGTTACTCATGCAGGTGGCCTTGACTAGGGCGAGACTGGTTACTCATGTAGGTGGCATTGACTAGGGTCAACTAGGGTCAGACTGGTTACTCATGTAGGTGGCCTTGACTAGGGCAGACTGATTACTCATGTAGGTGGCAATGACTAGAGTCAGACTGGTTACTCATGTAGGTGGCCTTGACTAGGGTCAGACTGGTTACTCATGTAGGTGGCCTTGACTAGGGTCAGACTAGTTACTTATGTAGGTGGCATTGACTAGGGTCAACTAGAGTCAGACTGATAACTCAGTTAAGTGGGCTTGACTAGTGTTAGATCTGTTACTCATGCAGGTGGCCTTGACTAGGGCGAGACTGGTTACTCATGTAGGTGGCATTGACTAGGGTCAACTAGGGTCAGACTGGTTACTCATGTAGGTGGCCTTGACTAGGGCAGACTGATTACTCATGTAGGTGGCATTGACTAGAGTCAGACTGGTTACTCATGTAGGTGGCCTTGACTAGGGTCAGACTGGTTACTCATGTAGATGGCATTGACTAGAGTCAGACTGGTTACTCAGGTAGGTGGCATAATCATGAACGCTCGGCTAATTCCTTTATTCTTCGGGATCCCGCCTTGTGTGTATCTGTGTGTCTGTATCGGACCAGTAACAGCGGAGTTATGGTCCTTGACTTAGTTAAAAATGCTATATTTTGCCTCGTTAAGATGATAGAGCCTTCATTTTTCATCCGATCTTTACCAAACTTTACCAGATTGTTGATATCAATGAAAGCTCAGACAAGTTCAAAAACCTGCCAGATCGGACCAATAACAGCGGAGTTATGGCCCTTGATTTATTTAAAAATGCTATATTTTACCTTGTTAAGATGATAGAGCCTTTATTTTTCATCCGATCTTTACCAAACTTTAACAGACTGTTAATATCAATAAAAGCTTAGACAAGTTGAAAAACCAGCCAGATCTGATCAATAACAGCGGAGTTATGGCCCTTGATTTATTTAAAAATGCTATATTTTGCCTTGTTAAGATGATAGAGCTTTCATTTTTCATCAGATCTTTACCAAACTTTACCAGACAGTTAATATCAATGACAGCTCGAACAAATTCGAAAACCAGCCATGTCGGACCAGTAACAGCGGAGTATGGCCCTTGATTTATTTAAAAATGCTATATTTTGCCTCGTTAAGACGATAGGGCCTTCATTTTTCATCCGATCTTTACCAAACTTTACCAGACAGTTTATATCAATGACAGCTCGAACAAATTCGAAAACCAGCCATGTCGGACCAGTAACAGCGGAGTATGGCCCTTGATTTATTTAAAAATGCTATATTTTGCCTCGTTAAGACGATAGGGGCTTCATTTTTCATCCGATCTTTACCAAACTTTACCAGATTGTTAATATCGATGAAAGTTCAGACAAGTTAGAACACCAGCTAGATCAACCCAGTAACAGCGGAGTTATTTATTTAACCCTTGATTTAGTTAAAAATCCGTTCTTTACCAAACTTTACCAGATTGTTAGTATGAAAGCTCTGACAAGTTTGAAACCATTTTCTGAAATATGCTATATTTTGGCATCATTAAGACAAAAGGGCCTTCATTTGGCCGGATTTCAGTAAAAATGTTCAGGGATGATCAGTAAAAAGCGTGAACCCCTGGCCGGATTTCAGCAAAACTTGACAAGGATGATTAGTATCAAGCCTAGTTGCACCTGTCATGGCCCTTTAAAGGTTTTAATAGACAAACTTTGTACAGACAAGTTCTCCTGAACCTCTGGCTGGATTTCAAAGAAACTTGTCAGGGATGATCAGTACCAAGCCTAGTTGCATATGTCATCGCCATGTTCCAGTTGAATGATTTTGAAAGAGTTATGGCCCCTTATACATAAACTTTATCTTTAGCCAGTAGAGCGTCCACAGGCCCTCTTGGGCCTCTTGTTTACAATACAGCTGAAAGTTTTATCACTGCTTTCATGTAAACTATTGATGGAGCAATCTGCTGAATGACATTGCAAAATTTGGATTATAAGTTTGATTTTGAATGAAAATTTGTTTTGGTAGGAAACTAAGGCGCGATGTCGTAACCAATATGGAAACCTTTGATTTACATTTGAGTAATGCTGCGAAGCAGTGTACGAGATGTTGCGAATGGTAGGTGGCATTGACTAGGGTCAGTCTGCTTACTCATGCAGGTGGCCTTGACTGGGTCAGACTGGTTACTCATGTAGGTGGCATTGACTAGGGTCAGACTGGTTTCTCATTTAAGTGGCATTGGCTACAATCAGACTGGTTAATCATGTAGGTGGCCTTAACCAGTTGTCAGAATTGCTATATTGCTGTTCTGCCAGTCAGATTCATAGTGGAAGATTTGTTTGTGCCTAATTTGTAGGTGTTGTAAATCACTATTTTTTCATCTCTCTATCAAAAATCAGTTTGACATGGTTGTGAATAAGACAAAAACAGTTGTGCCCAATGTTTCCAGGTTTCTCTCCCAAGTTTGCTATTTGTAACTTTGGTCTAATGTTTTTACTGACATTTTTATAATCAGCCAATGAAAGACTGGTTTTGAAACGTCTAACTTCGAGCTAAAGTTTACTTTATTATACCCACGCTTTCACAAAGTTAAGTGGGGGCTATATAGAAATCATCATGTCCATAACAACCCATCGCATCCTGTCCCGTCACGTCCCATAACACATTTTTGTCCCGTCTCAATGCATCCCATCACATTTTCATTACTTGCTTTCCTCAACATGTTTTGAATGGGTTGTTCCCAAACTTCATATATACATAACAACTGATGACCTTATGTCCCTCTACATCACCCATTGTTTATTGCCTCATTTATTACAGTATTATGGCCCTTTGTCTGACTTAAAAGTTAAGCGAAGGTATTCATCACCTTTTGTGATAGTTCTAGTTTTACTTTATTACTATACACTCGTTCATGCAATACGCGAGGTGTTCAACTTATAACGTAACACTTTCATTTTGTACCCGATTCAAACATCTTGACATTCTCTCCGAATATGTTCATTTTAATGTCAAGTCTAATGTTTCTTTCGATATAAACCATTATGACATGAACTATTATGTGATTCGTAATTTTGCTGCATTCGTATTTTTGTAAAATGGTAAAGAATGACTTTTTGAAGCAAAAATCTTTAATTATAAAAAGTAACGGCAAAACAAATTTAAAAACAAATGCTTGTAATTTGTCATTTAAGGTAATAGTAGTCCGTGATGTCCATGTGTAAATGTGAAAAAAATGGAATATGCATTTTTTTTTCTATTTATCGGTTTTCACGATTTCAGCGAAAATTAAACTGAACTAAAACTTTGAAATTTTTTAAATCTATAAAAACTTCTAGTTTGAAACATCAACTGCAGGCATTGTTATGATGTCCTCCTCTATAATAAATACAATGCGTTACTTTCTTATAAGAAAGAAATTGAAAAAATGTATAACTTAAGATTTAGGGGCAAAACACACACATTTGCAAATATTGATGAAAAAAATATAAACTTTGACCAAAATATATCTTCATATGGTATGTGATAATACAGCAACAATAACTGTTTATTTTTGATCTCATAAAGTATGAATAAAATGCTTATTTTTGTAAATTTATAAAATCATCGGTAACATACTAGAAAACTGTCCTATAATTTGTCAGTTTCTTAAAATTTCAATAAAATTCGAACTTTTAATTCAACATTTATGTTTTTGACTTAAAATAAAACATACGATCATATTTAAATTTCAAACACAGTTTTAAACAATTACGATTTGCATTTAGTGACATTATTTGGTTTAAGGTAAAACTCTACGGCAATAGAAACATATAGGTTTAAAATTGGAAATAGGTTTAAAATTGGAAACTGGTGGGTACCTAATTCAAAATGTAATTTAAAGCGAACCGCGTGAACTTGTAGAGTATTTTTAAATGCATATGTTCTAAATAACAGTTTCACAACATTAAATCACGCATGTTTTATGATAACCATTTCTGCTGAAAAATAACATCTTAAACAAAAGTGTTACGTTATAAGTTGAACACCTCTCGTATAGCTTCAAGAGAGAACACCTCTCGTATAGCTTCAAGAGAGAACACCTCTCGTATAGCTTCAAGAGAGAACACCTCTCGTATAGCTTCAAGAGAGAAACCTCTCGTATAGCTTCAAGAGAGAACACCTCTCGTATAGCTTCAAGAGAGAACACCTCTCGTATAGCTTCAAGAGAGAACACCTCTCGTATAGCTTCAAGAGAGAACACCTCGCGTATAGCTTCAAGAGAGAACACCTCGCGTATAGCTTCAAGAGAGAACACCTCTCGTATAGCTTCAAGAGAGAACACCTCTTGTATAGCTTCAAGAGAGAACACCTCTCGTATAGATTCAAGAGAGAACACCTCTCGTATAGCTTCAAGAGAGAACACCTCTCATATAGCTTCAAGGGAGAACACCTCTCGTCTAGCTTCAAGAGAGAACACCTCTCGTATAGCTTCAAGAGAGAACACCTCTCGTATAGCTTCAAGGGAGAACACCTCTCGTATAGCTTCAAGAGAGAACACCTCTCATATAGCTTCAAGAGAGAACACCTCTCATATAGCTTCAAGAGAGAACACCTCTCGTATAGCTTCAAGAGAGAACACCTCTCGTATAGCTTCAAGAGAGAACACCTCTCATATAGCTTCAAAAGAGAACACCTCTCGTATAGCTTCAAGAGAGAACACCTCTCATATAGCTTCAAGAGAGAACACCTCTCATATAGCTTCAAGAGAGAACACCTCTCGTATAGCTTCAAGAGAGAACACCTCTCATATAGCTTCAAGAGAGAACACCTCTCGTATAGCTTCAAGAGAGAACACCTCTCATATAGCTTCAAGAGAGAACACCTCTCGTATAGCTTCAAGAGAGCAAATTTTCCGGTGCTTCCTTTGTTTTTTTGTAAACAGAGGTTTTTCTCGGTACTTTTGACAAAGTACTGAATGTTTCAGAAACAGAGAAATTTTGCTAGCATCATCATTTTCTTCTCCTCAATTTCATATTGAACCTTTATCTCTAACTAATGTCTGGCTTTCCTCCCTGAAGGCTTTCGTGATATCTTTTGCATCTTCAGAATCCTCAGTGAATAGGGACTACCTCAATTATTAATTATTTCTAGTTTCATCTTTGTGTAAGTTAATAATATTATTTATTTCGGTTAAAGATCACAAACATAGCACATACATAGCACATAGGCATAGCACATACAATTTCATAATTAATGTATACAATTAGTCAAAATTTAAATAAATGTTAATTTATGTTTTAAGATATTGTATTTTACAATATTAAAACTGTAATTTATGTTTTAAGAGCACACTTTTTGCTTAATTTGTTTTTATTATTTTTGAAAAAATACTTAAATATTTATACAGTCAATTCCGTCTAATCGCATATTGGTTAATTGCATATTTCGGTTAATTGCATAACATTTTGAAACACAAAACAGTTCATATTCTTTGCATGTAAAAAAACACATATAATCACATAGGTTTTTGTAAAATTTCGGCTAATTGCATAACAAATAATTGCATACTGAAAGTCAAATTTACCTGTATTTTTAACTACTAATTGATTAACACCTTCATTGACATGGTCACAGAGATAAATCCAAGGCTAATTGGATGACAAAAGGTGCTAATTATTTAAAGTTTGTCATAAATGTTTTGTGTCAGACACAGATGCATTAGTTTGTCAAACGCTAGGGTATGATCCCGCCTATTAGATAATAGCCCGCCTTTGACAACAGAGACCGATATGAATATTCATGACATGATCAGTAAGTGACAGATTTTGACAGATTTTAAATCATTGACGAAACCTT
>JAWPHD010011158.1:0-86475 GCA_037043455.1 Cyrtodaria siliqua
AAAAATAAAAAGAAAAATGGGAGTGTAGTGTAGTTGTTTGAAGGGGGGGATGGGGGTTGTTATGTTATGGGGATTAGAGGGGGTTTAGGATTGTTGGGGTGGGGTGTGAGTAGGGGGAGGAAGGGTTGAGTAGGGAGGAGTTGGGGGGGATTGTTATGGGGGAGTAGAGGGATTGATTTGGATTAGGTTAAGGGGATGTGGAGGATGATGAGGAGAGGATGTGATGAGGGGGTAGGGGTGGAGTTGGGAGGGGAATGGTGAGTTGTGGGAAGGGGTGATGATGTTGATGTTTTATGGGGGTGGGTGTGGGATTGTGAGGAGGTGGGGTGGAGGGGGGGGTGAGTTGGTAGGGGATGAGATGGGGGTAGGAGGGGGAAGGTTTATTTTGAGGGGGTGTTGATGATGGGGAGTGAGGGGGGGTGAGAGTAGGGAAGTTGAATATGTGAGGTGGGTGGAGTGGGGGAGGATGAGAGAAGGAAGGGAGGAGGGAGGAAGGAGGAGGGAGGAAGAAGGGGTTAGGGGGGAAGGGGGGTTATAGAGTGGAAGGATGGTGGTTGATTGAGGGGGAATTTAGGGAGTGGGGAGGGTGTTGGTTGTTTTGAGAAGTTTTGGGGTTTTAATAAGTGAGGATGTTTGGGAGATAATTGGGTGGGAAGGGGGTGGGAGGTTTTTGGAATGTGGTTAAGGGGGTTATAGAGTGATAAGGATGGGTGGTGGGGTGAGGGTAATTTAGGGATATGGTGGGGGGTTGTGATTGGTTTAGAGTGTTTGGAGTTTAATAGTTTGAGTATGGTTATGAGTGGTGGGAAAGGGTGGGTGGTTTTTGGAGTGTGGGGGAAGATGGTTTATTGTGGAAGGATGAGGAATGAATTGAGGGGTAATTGAGGGTAATTTGGGGGTGTTGATTGGTTAGGGGGATTGGAGTTATTGAATTGAGTAATGTTATGGGGTGGTGAAGGGGTGGTTGGTTTTTGATTTTGCCTCGTTAAGACGATAGGGCTTTCATCCGATCTTTAAGAAACTTTACCAGATTGTTAATATCAATGAAAGCTTGACGAGTTCGAAAACCATCCAGATTGGACCATTTACATCGGAGTCGTGGCCCTTGATTTTCTGAAATATGCTATATCTTGGCCTCATTTAGACGAAAGGGCCTTCATTTGGCCGGATTTCATTGAAACTTTGTAGGGATGATCAGTACCAAGCCTAGTTGAACATAGTCACCGTGTTCCAGTTGAATGATTTTGGCAGAGTTATAGCCCTTTAAAGGTTTTAATACACAAACTTTGTTTTGACTAGTTCTCCTGAACCCCTGGCCGGATTAAACGAAACTTTTTAGGGATGATCGATTCTATATCTAGTTGTGCACATCATCGCCGTGTTCCGGTTGAATGATTTTTGGCGGAGTTAGGGCCCTTTAAAGGTTTTAATACACAAACTTTGTTCTGACTAGTTCTGCTGAACCTCTCGCCGGATTTAAACGAAGCTTTTTAGGGATGATCAATTCCATGTCTAGTTGTGCAAATCATTGGCGTATTCCGGTAAAATGATTTTTTTGGCAGAATTATGGCTCTTTAAAGGTTTTAATACACAATAACTTTGTCTGATCTACTTCTCCTGAACCCCTCGATATTTTGCAGAGTTTTGGCCCTTTAAAGGATTTTGATACCACAATTTTTTTCCGGCTAGTTCTCCTGAACCTCTGGCTGGATATAGACGAAACTTGACAAGGATGATCAGTATCAAGCCTAGTTGTGCATATCATCGCCATATTTCGGTTGAATGATTTTTGGCAGAGTTGTGACCCTTTAAACGTTTTAATACACAAACTTTGTCCAGATTAGTCTCTTCTGAACTCTTTGGCAGATTTCAGCAAATCTTGGCGAGAATGATCGGTACTAAGCCTAGTTCCACCTGTCATTGCCATGTTCTGGTTGAATGATTTTTGAAAGACTTATGGCCCCTTATTCATAAACTTTATCTTGAGCCAGTAGAGCGTCCACAGGCCCTCTTGGGCCTCTTGTTTAACAACACACTTTTTAACGCCCTTACATTTCTTTGCACTAACCTCATTATCTAACATATACGAATATAGTTTACTTCGCAACCCAACAAATTCAACAATGGGTATTCCACAAGTTTCATCTTTCATCTTGCCAATAACTTTTTTATTATCATTAAAATGAAACTTACTTTTTGGATCATAATCATAATTATCAAAAAGTTCTTTATCCTTGTAAAAGTCTGCATACACATCTTTTGTTTTTATTTCATAACACAAGGAATCGGTATCAGTAAATAATAACTTAGCTTTTTTATCATATTTGTTTTTAATGTAGTTGTAATGAAAATCATACATCAAATATTTTGACAAGTCTAAAATACACATACCAACATAAATAGGACGATTTAAAACTAATCGTTCTTTTATTCTGTTTATGGCAAATAAATTTTCATTAAACATTTTACAAGAAATAAATGAAGGTCTTGCCGCATATTTTAAAAGGACCTCCTCGTCGTGAGTCAATTTAACATTAATTCTTTTTCTCAAATTTTCCATAGTTTTGCCAAAAACTGAATTGTTCATCAGTTTGAAGAAATCCTTTTCAAAAGCATTTTTACCAGCTGTCCTCTTGGCAGTATTAAAATCTATGTATGTCTTTAACAACTCTGATTCGTCAAACTGTAGTATTCGATGTATTTTTGTCACCTTTAATCCAAGCGTTTTATACAATTCTAAGTTTCTAAAATGCACGACATACTTTTCTTTATTCTTCAACGTCTTAACAAGTTTATTAACACTACAATTTCCTAGATTAAACTTTTGTTTTAAATTTTTACAATAGTCTGACAACCACTCATCTTTGATATTTAAACTTTCCGGGGCGAGAGGATAATCATTATGCGAGTCATGCAGTTCCTCAGGATACGTAATATCACACTCAACAATGTAATTTGATTTTCCTTTTTCAAACTTATCAACCCACTTGAAGTTGCCAGTAGGTAACGGTTGACACATGGCCCACCCATACAAGTTATTAGCATCAAGATATATTATGTACTTGCTTTCTTTTTCCTTGTCATAGTTTTTCATATATTTATTGTTAGCCTGTGAATATCTGTTTGCAATATAACTCGTACCGCCTCTTAATCCTTTTTCCACAAACAATTATTGATCAATATCAGTTATTAAATCACGTTGGATACCAGTCATCTTGAGGCATGCATCCCAGGCTAAACCAGGACTAATGAAGTAATGACAAGGACCTAATTTGTAATACTCAATGCACATTTTTCTAAAATTTTCAAAAACATATGTCAGCAACAGCACATCAGTCTTGAGATACACATCATGATATTCTCCCATATTTTTAATCTTAAATGTTTTCCATATGTTTGTAGCATGATCGTAATCTGCATCTGAAATGTGCTCATCATTTAATTGAGAATAAAAGCTATCTTTGCCAGGTAACTTAGTATCCCCGAAGCGTTCAAAACTGCTCATGTAATCATAAGGATAAACACCTTTTCGTTTCAGCAAGTCTAGCTTTTTGTCGCTATATTCTTGAGATATGTATTGAAACGACGGAACGTTTTTTACTAGATTATCTAATGATTGGGACATAAACTGAAAACTATCAATACATACTAAACTTTTTCCTAACATGAAAGCCATATACTTTTCCATGTTATTTGGTATAACATTTATGTTTTGTTTAAACTTTCCGATGTGTTGCATTATGAAGTGAGAGTCATATCCTCTCAAGTTATGAAACACAACAGGTATTTTTCTAGTCAACCTGAAATTAATATTACATATGTCATGAGCGCTTCCCCTGTACTTTCCAGTTATATGACAATGGTCCCTGACTTTTCTAAGAGAGTTTTCATATGCTACTGTACGGCTTGGGTCATCTTTTTTAAGAGTTATTGAAAAACCATTACCACAAATATGGCATGATTTAGATTTTTGGAATCTAGCTTCTTCTTTCTGTGACATTACTAGATCTTTTTTAAAGTTTGCATTCATAGTTTTCTTGCACCACTTTTCTTCTTCTATCATTTTTTCTATAAACTTGTAAACAGCATTTGGTCCTCTGTATGTCACAACTGGTTTTGAATATTGATCATCATAACAACAAACAACCTTATACCCATAACTGTAATCAGTATGTTTTTGATATTCTTCTGTATGTGACTTTTTAGGATTGTTTGATACTGAAGAAATACTTTCGGTTACTGCTTCAAAATCAGCATATATAACAAACGGAACCATTAGCTGTCTGTCGTAGTTTTTAAACTTAACCTTTTCATCTTTGTTTGGCATTTCTACTGCTTGCTTACCATTAAGTGAAAGACAAACAGGTTTGTGTTTTTCCAGAACTCTTTCAAATTTAAAGCACTGCAAGCATGTTTTACAAAACCATTTTCTTTCCTTGTGTGCTGTTTGATTATACATCAAACTGTTAAAATATTTTATCCACACGTAATGATTTTTTTCTTCTTTGGTGATTAAAAGCATATCACATGTTTTTTCTGCTTTATTTTTTGATATGTGCAAAGGGTATACTTGATTATCGTCATACCCAAATATGTTAAAACAGATGTTGTTTTGTTTTTCTATTTTTGGGATTTGTTTGATAGTAACAGAAAATGTAATTCCTTTGTAATCAAGATCACCCATATGCTTTTTATACTTTGTTATTCTTTGAAGATCTTTTTCAACAGGAAATTCATAAGCCAAATGGCACCATCTAAAACACTCGTTATCTTTTTAATTTTTTATATTTATTAAACCTTTTTTGTGATGTTGCAGTTCTTTTGGTAATTCAAATAAGAGCTACCTCGCAAAGGCTTATACTTTATTCGATTTATATAGTGCGCGTCTAGTGTCTCAATTACCCAACCACTTCCCATCTGAATCCAATTTCCAACTCTATTTATAATTTCCTCATGTGCTTTGTCCAACGCATCGATAATATTATTTTCAGTTAATATTGTTGCCGCTTTAGAATTAAAGTAAGCTGTTTTGTATGTGATTGCAGGACCTGTTTCTTTGTCCCCCATCGATGTTATTTTAAAAGTATGTTTCACATCAACACTTAATTTAAAGCCGCCCGTTTTTCTTAGTTCTGTTTTAAGAAATTGTATAACGCTTGGTTGTGTTTTCTGCAGTTGAGTGAGCGGGTCATTTCTAACAACATTTACTTTAAAAACCTTGCTATATTGTTTTGGGGATGTTTGAATTTCTCGGATACTCATTATATAATATTACATGGGATTATTTCTTTAAGCCCCTATTAATTAATTAATTAATTGATTTAAAGTAAAATATTTATTGCCCGGTTAGATTATATTATTTTTTATTTATCCGTACATAATAATTTTAATTCCTCGTTCAAGTAAAACATCATAGTGGGCAATAAAAGAAACTTTGTATAAAGTTGGATGGTAACTGGTTGCCTCTGAAATTTGTTTTTTACACAAAGAACGTAGTTTGTTTATATCTCCTTTTTTTATTTTCCATTATAATTTTAGTTGTTGTGTCATTGTTATGATTCTTTCTGTCAAATCTTGAAAGTTTGAAAAAATTAAAAGCTCAGCATCTAATTTACTCGTATCTTCAAAATCAACCGTTTGGGCATGTGCTATTTGATCTTTTTTAAAGTTGTTGATTTCAATTTCTACTTGTTCCATTATAATAATACATAAGATAATATTTTTTAAGCCTATATTTAAATATATGATGCTATAGTATAATATAATGAATTGCAAATATTGTGAAAGAGTTTAAGATATTATTGATCCTCCTGGGGTGTGCACAGATTGCATCTTATTTTACACAACTAATAAAAAGAAGCTTTGTAAATATTGTACCAGAGCCAAGCTGTGTTACAAGTGTACATACGCATGTGTGAATTGTAACGATACTTGTGAAGTTTTCGATAACGAGCGTGTTTGTCTTAATTGTGGCACTCACAATGGTTATAATCCTATCACAGGTTACAACTACAGCCAAAAGAAAACTATTTACCACAGGAAGTATCATTTAGATAAATACTTGGTAGCATTTGATTTGTCTTCTAAAAATAGACAAAGATATGAAGATTTGTTTTACAAAATTGTAAAGATTTTGGATAAAATAGAAGGCCGAAAAAGATCAATCATATTTGAATACATTTTTCAGAAAATATTTAAAATATTAAAAAGAAAAAACGAAAAAAAACGATTAAAACAAAATCAACAAGAGACAAGTACGATAGGATATGGAAACAAATCAAAAAAGAATTACGACTGAATGCCATGGCCGTTTAGCTTGAATCTTTTCATATACATTTCCAGAGGTTCTGTAAAGTTATCATTCATTTGAATCTCTAATATTTTATTGAAGGTAATCCTAATTACCTCTTCGTCTTTTTCTAGTCCTGTTGTTGTTTGGACATATGATATAATTGTTTAAAACTCCTATGATGTGTTTTTAACAAAGTCTTTTTTTTCTGCTATTCTTGTTTTACTCACTAAAACAGCAACTACCGGAGGAATTGCGCCGACCACAGCTATGAAAACAGGAATTGCTGGAACTAATGCTACGAGAGCACCACAACCAGTTATTCCACTGGTAATCTGTAACGTTGTGTTTATAATACCGCACAATTTATAACTGCGCCTGTATGCAGCCACAAGTCGCGTCAAGTGATCAGTTAATTCTTATTTGGTTTTCATGTATAATTACAGTTAGACAATAATTTAATTGAGATATTTAGAAAATAGTTGCTCGTGTTCTTTGGGTGATATTTGACCTATTTTTAATAATTCATCGATTATGCTAATACCTTTATTTATCAGCTGTGGACTATTATTCCCTGATTCGATGCTTCCGCATACCAACTCTAGATCATCCATTAAATCATTAGGATTATTGTAATATTCAACATCAACACAACCTCCTAAAATCTTTTTGAACTTTGAAGAACCTTTTTGAATTGGTAAACCAGACAATTCTGTTAGTTCCTTAAAAACATTCTGAGACAGCTTTGAATAAGCTTTTTTATTATTGTAACGTTTCGTTATCAAGTCTATAAAATCATCGTCTACTTTCAAATCTAGCACAACTGCTTCTCCTTGTTTGGCAATAAGTTTGTCATGACCAACAAGATTAGGTAAATCAATTTGTAACATTCCATAGCGACAATCTTTGTTGACTTTGTAGGAATTTCTTTTTTGTTGTAATCCTTCGCCTGAAAATACTTCACTATGCACAAGCATTGCATCAATTCTTTTTTTATAATATTTTAAAGCTTTTGACTCGTTTGCCAAAGTGCTTTGAACTTGTTTGTATTGATCTCTCGCGATTGCATCCGTTTCTTTTTTTTAGATGTTTGGTGACTGTAGCCCTATCGCGACCAATTCTTTTGATAATATCACTAACCTGTTCGAGTGTGTCTGCAAGTTCTTGGTTATCTCCGACTACACTCGACGGTAAGGGTAACTCAAGTAAATCTAACACTTCTTTGTCGATTTTAGCATCTAGATCACCAGTAGTTGGTTTTTCATCAAATAACTGAGGTAATCCTCGGTATGCTTCATGTTCTTGTACTTCCTCACCTATTGCTGCTGGAAGAGCGGCTAATTGCTGACTTATTTTCGGAAGAGAAGCTAACTGCTCGGTTAGCTGTTCTGACTGACTTTTTATTTCGCTGGTCACAAGTTTAAATATTTCTTTGTACAAATCACGACTAGCTCCCTTTTCTAGTCTTTTTTGGGTAACTTTATTCTCGTATTCTTTAACAAGCTCACTCGCTTTTTGCTTTTTATCTGCTAATTCTTTCCATTTTAACAAAGACATGTATAATATAAGGTTAGATTAAAATAAGATAAATAAAGATAAGTTGACATGAGTTAAACCAAGTTAAGATAACTTAAATCGAGTATTATGCAGTTTTTGTTTTCTTTTTAGCCGGAGGCTTAACTGCTTTCTTGACCGCAGGTTTAACTGCTTTTAATTTTTTTCTGATGAGTCTAATATTTGCATGTGCTTTATCAGACTCATTTTGTATTTTAACCAACTTTTTCTCCAGACGTGTTATCTCACTAGGAGAATCAGATTTACTTAACATTTTATTTATATGCTTTCTTTCTGCTTCTAATCCTATCAAATAAATAGTATTTGGTCGTTCTTCTGTTTTCGACAGACTTCCTGGATTTTTCGTTGTTGGTCTCCAGACAGCAGGATCTGCATCTTTTTGTTTTGTAGGTCCTGGGATATTCATCTTAACTTTTTGTAATCCATAATATCTGACTTGATTAGCTTTAAAACATTATGCTTCTGTTCCAAGTAGTTTACCACGAGGAATTTGTTTTATTCCACAATACACTTTAGACATATATAATAATAGATAGATAATATTAATATTATCTGACTATTATTATAATGGAAATTCCAAACTATGATATGAAAACAGAAAACGGTAATTTTAAACAGATATGGAACTTCATGCCAGACTGTTGTTTTAGAATGTTAATTTGCGGTAATTCAGGATCTGGCAAGACAAACACATTAGTTCACATGTTGCTGAAACCTTTAGTTTATTACGACAAGATTGATTTGTTTGCTAAAAACTTGGAGCAGTCTAAGTATCAGGTTTTGTCACAAAAACTTGAAAAGATAGCAAAAAAGAATAAAATCCCAGTTGAAGATATATTAGAATGTTCAAATGATGAAGTTATCCCTGTGAATGATTTGGATTCTGAAGATAGCTATTTTTGATGATTATGTTTGTGATCGCAACCAAAATGATATTATTAATTATTTTATCCAGGGAAGACACAAAAATTGTTGTGTAATTTATTTTACTCAATCTTATTACAAAACCCCTAAAGACATTCGTTTGAATTGCTCTCATTACATCTTCTTCGCGACTCCGGTTAATCGTGAGCTTGGTATGCTTTCCAACGAACAAGATGTCAGCAAAGATCAGTATAAAAAAGCAACTGACAAGCAGTATGACTTTCTGTATCTTGATCGCCCGAGGAAGTTAGTAAAGCGTAACTTCAACGGCGAAATTTAATCTAATCATATTATATAATGGGACTTTTTAATGATCTTGGCGAGGAAGTTACTACTGGCAGCGTCAATATTACAAATTTTGGTATTGTGCTGTCTGAGTATGTAAAACAAAAACATTTGGTTAATTATCTTAACAAAGGCAGAAACCATGAAAATGTTTTGAGAAGTGAGCTCAACATGGATAATAATAAAATTACCAATGTTGGTAATCCAGAAAAAGCAGGTGATGCAGCAACAAAGCAATTTACTGTAAGAAGAGTAGCAAAAATCATACGTGATTATAATATTGATAAAATTCCAGACATGATACAAAAATTGACAACAGGTGTTGATGATAAACTTAGTCAAATACAAACAAAGTTACAAGCAAACCGTGAAAAAATGCTTGAAATTCAAAATGGATTAAAAGATGAAATAAAACTTTTGAGTGATGCTTTGAAAGAGCTAGAAAAGAAAGAAGATGTATTGGAAGATAGAGAAAACTACAAGAAATTAAGCGAACAAATAAGAGCTGGTGTTCAAAATATTAATACACGGATTGGAGAAATCAACAAACTAATGGTTGATAACAATGAACTGGAAACTGCTATTGCTGATGCTTCAAAATAAATGAGAACTGCTTTTACTGCCGAAGTAACTCAAATTAAAATATTAAATGAGCAATTAAACACCAACGTTGCTGATATCAGCAAAGAGTTTGAAGACATCAAAAAGAAAATGGTTGACGGTAAGTCGCTGGAGACTGCTCTAAATAAACTGGTTAACACTGATAAACTTAACACTGCTATTGATGATGTTTCAAAGCAATTGAAAGCTGCTCAGGATGAAAGAAGCAAAGCTTTTGATGGTGAAATCGCTTTTCTTAAAGAGCATAATCAAAAGTCTGATAGTCGACACACGGCAGTTCTTGGTATAATTGATGAGCTGAAAGTAAAAGTAGAATATTTAAGTCGGATTCTAATTCTTGAAGCTACAACAGATGATGGAATGAGTATATTGTATGATGCCCTTGATTATGTATCGTACCCGACACGAAAACCTCTTGAAAGAACCAAACGTGATGCTATTCTCGAAGCATTTACTTTTGTAACCAATCCGCTTATAAAAAGAGAAATATATGCTACAGAATATCTCGGTGTTGGTACACGTCCCCTCGGCGTAACAATTGTAAAACCCGGGCGTTATATAGTTGAAGCAGACCTTACATATACAGTTACAAATACAGACATTCACATAGAAGCATTTAGTTTGTTTAATATAGGTTATAGAGAGTCATTTGTTAACCCAAAAATAGAAAATGGTAAACGAATACTAAAAGAAACATTTGAAGCATATCTTTCAGCATCTCATTATTGGACCATCAATCCAAGAACAAGACATAGCACTCAAGTTTTCAGTTTTGAAGAATCAAGCTTTAGGCTGTATTACAAAGGTGATTAATTTTATCTACTAATATGTGTAATGGAACAAAAAATTGTATTATCATCAGAAAAAGCGTAATAATTAATAGCTCAAACACACCGAGTAATTTTACAACTGTATTTGACAGACCATTAATATTAGGCAGGAACAAAAAGTATGGTATTGGACTTGATAAGATTAATTCCATGACTTACTCGTGGTATAATATTAGTGAAGATTTTAATAACAAAGTGATAAGGTACCACAATGGTACAGATTCGAAAACTATTAGTTTTGCAAACGGAAATTACAGTTATGCTGATATCGATAATTACATAAAAGAAGCATATAACTGTAAACAATGATTTAACTGATGACTCACCTGTCCCGATAAAAATTGAGTTTGATTTATCAAGTTTCAAATGTTTGGTTACCATTCATGATAAATTCATACTTGATTTGAGAGAATCAAACTTTCACACCTTGATTGGGTTTGACAAAGATGCAGTTATCAGAGAAACTAAATTTGGAACTGTAACACCAAACATAACAAATTCTATCGATACATTGTATATCCACTGTGATTTGATAAGTAATTCTATTGTTGATGGATCATACGGGGATGTTATTTATGAAATAAGTACAGCTGATCTTACGAGATCATATCCTTTCAAAGATGAACCAATAAGAGTCGGGTTCTGTGAGGTAAACAAAACGATCATTAACAGTATTAATATTTACATTACCGATTTTTCTGGTAAGATTATTAATCTTAATGGTGTCCACACATCATTCCGTTTTGTTTTGAAGGAATTAATGTAACATAAGTTATATGGCATGTTTAAAAAAAGTTTATGACACTAGTACGGGAACATATACTCAAGTTGATCGATTAACTGGAGCTGGTATATTTGACATTTTTTCAAAAGTCGGATCAAAGATATTCAGCGAGTCTGTGAAAACAGCAGGCAAGAAAGCATTAGAAACTGCTGGCAAGCAAATCATAGAAAGCGGCTCTAAAAAGCTCGGGGATGAAGTAGGAAAAATGGCTGCTAATAAGTTAGTTTCAGTTATAAAACCTAAACCAAAAGGTGAGCTAATTTTAAAAGAACTTACAAAAGCTGCCACAAATGATGCAGCTAAAGTTGCAGCTGATGATATAATTGAAGAAGACGTAAATGCAAAAATTAACAGATTACTATCCGGAAGGGGAATTCATGTGAGAATTAATCGATTAATTAATAAAAAATAATCTAATTACTAGTATACATAGATGTTTCGAAGTAATCAATATAATACTAGATACGAGCATGTACCTATTCAGTTAGATACTCCCGTAACACAACCAGGAAATGCTACCAGACAAATGAAAAGTGGTTATCAATTTTCGGTAAATGATAGAAGTTCTTACTTTGATTGGAATAATGCATATTTTGAAATCAGTTTTCGAGTAAACAAAGTTGCTGATGGAGCCAGTTTCGCAGACGGTGACAGAATTGCTTTAATTAACGATGCGGCTTCACTGATTGATCAAATGCAAGTAAGGCAAAATGGAAAAATAGTTTACGATGGAAATAATCTTCACAGATTTGTTAATATCAAAAGCTTGCTTGAAATTTCTGACGGGTATGCCAAAACAACCGGAACAAACGAATACTTTTATTTAGATAATACGACTGCGGCAGAATCCCGAGATGATCAAGCCGGTTATAATTCAGGATTTGCGATTCGTCATGCTTTGATAAGTTGACTCTATAATTTCATTAAACAAATATTCCTTCTTTGGAGGTTTGGAAACAAACATGCTTCCTCCTGGCCAAATTCAAATTAGCTTGCAACTGACAAATGATAATGTGTTAATTTTCAAATCAAGTGGTGATGATGGCCGAGTAGTTATTAATAAATTAGTTTTGTGGATACCCAGAATGATATTTAACTCAGATGGTTTAAGTTACGTAATGACAAATCATATGACATCAACAAGATGGACTTATCTTCGTGAAATGATACAAGAAAGCGGAAGTTCTCAACTAACTGAATCCGTATTTAGAATAACGGCTGGAGTCAAAAGTCCCAAACATGTGTTTGTGTATTTGCAAAGGTCAGACAAGAGTTCACACCAAGAGCGAAATCCTCACCTTTTGGATACTTTTAAACTAAATGCTGGTGATGCTGCTTCTTATTTGCAAACAGCCAGATTGGAAGTTGGAAATGGAGTTTATTATCCAGAAACTGAATACAGTTATGATAATATTATAAGAATATTCAGAGATGTTATTAATTATTCTTACAAGCAAAATGATAAAAACACTGGAACTTTACTCAATACGGGTAATTTTAAAAATCTCTTCGTAATGATATATTTCGATTTAAGTTACAAGGGAAATGAGGTTAGTGTTGATCCAAAACAACTAAATTTGAGATATAAATTAAATACAGCTCCAGGAGCTCCTTATAAAGCTTATGCTCTCGTTCTTTATGAGGAAGATGTTGTTATTGATACTGTTGGAAATGAACTAGTTATTGCTTAATCTAACTTATAGTATACATGACTTACGTAAATTATTCAGTAAATTTATCAGATGGGCAAAAACAGAGTTTAGCGAGGGCTTATGAAGATAAGAGTGAATAAACGCTCAGGTTAAAAAATAACCAACTAACTGGGAATTTCCCCTTGTCGCTGACAGCTACTCAGATTAACAATATCAACAAAGCTAAATCTGGCGGACGGGGATTAGACATAAATATATCAAAATCACAAATGAGATCTCAGTCTAAAAATGGAGGCTTTTTAGGTGCATTAGCTGGTTTGTTAACTAAAACAATATTACCAACAGTTGCTAAATTTGCTCCAAAGATATTAGGGCCTTTAGCAACAGGGGCACTTAGTGGTCTGGCAAGTACTGGAATTGGTAAAATATTTGGAAATGGAATGGTAACTGTTCCTGCTGATAAAAAACAAACACTTCTAAAATCAAATAAATTAACAGCTGCACAAAAGAACAAAATAGCAAAGTCAAAAGGTTGCTGCACTATTAAACTAACAAACAAACAACTGCAAGACGTACTGGCATGTGCTTCTAGTAATACAATGGCAACTGTTTCTAAAATGGCAACTGTTCCCAGTAATAACAAACAGCAAGTTGTAACGGCAACTGTTCCTAGTGATAAAAAACAAACACTTATCGCATCAAATAAATTAACACTTGCACAAAGAAAGAAGATAGCAAAGTCAAAAGGCCACTGCCCTGTTAAACTAACTAAAAAACAACAGCAGGACGGAGGATTTCTTGGAATGCTTGCATCACTAGGAATTCCATTGATTGGATCTCTTATTAGTGGTTTAACTGGAAAAGGTTTGCAAGTAGATAGAAGAGGACAAGGTTTGCAAGTAGACTCACAAATTAGACCATATAGAAGTATCCCATTCATAATTATCTTTTTTTTTAAATATAAACCTATCTCTAACTCAGATATAATAAAATGGGTTAAGCAGCTAGGCATACAGAACTTCAGTGGGGTGTACAGCAAAAACAAATTACCAGCAAAACAAAATAAACAAAAATGTGGTATTATTAATCTTGATGATCATATCGGACCTGGCACGCACTGGACTTGTTACTATAATAATTATTACTTTGATCTGTTTGGCCTGAGCCCACCAAAAGAAGTTTTAGCGTACATACCTAATATAAAATACAACACCATTCAATACCAAGATAAAACAAGTGTTCTGTGTGGATATTTCTGCCTATTCTTCATTAAAAAGTTACAAGAAGGAAATAGTACGTATGATATTCTTTACAAATTATTAAAGCCTTACAAACCAGTGAAAAATGACAACATCATAACATCATATTTTGTAAACGAAGTTTAATCTAATCATATTATATATGAGTTACTGTATAAAAGAAAAAAAGGTTACTGAAAATGTTGATCCTAAGTATGTTTTAGCAAAAAATGGTAGAAATATGTTAAGAGCAACTTGTGCATCTTGTGGTATTACTAAAACAAAGTTTGTTAAAAACACAGAAGGTGGTAATATTGATATTCATAAAGCTATGCTTCCTCTGTTGCCTAAAAAGGGATTAACGCTTCCTGGTTATAAATATTGAGGTCCTGGTAATCCACTTGTTAGCGGAGAGCCGGTAAATGAATTAGATGCTGTTTGTAAAAATCATGATTATTGTTATGATAAAAAACCTAGTAATAAATCAATGTGTGATAAAAGCATGTTGGCCGGTTTAAAATCTAGCAAGTCTAAAACTATTGGAGAAAAGATTGCTAAGAATTTGATAGTAAAACCAGTTATTAGTACAAAATATAAACTTGGTCTTGGAAACTCAAAAAACTAGAAAAGGCGTTGAAATGGACTGACAAGTTAGCAGACGAACTTCATAAGCCTATACGAAGAAAGTTCACTTAACGCCGTGTGATTGTTAATGAAATTGATAAAATATGGTCTGCAGACTTGGTTGACATGCAATCGTTTTCAAAGTATATTAAAGGTACTTAATACTTGCTTACTGTTATTGATGTATTTAGTATATTTGCTTGGGTTGTACCCGTTCCAAATAAAACTGGTACGGAAATTACAAAAGCGTTCCAACATATAATCAGTACAGGAAGACAGTGTAAATTGTTGTGGGTTGATCAAGGTGTGGAGTTTTATAACAAGACGTTTAAGCAATTCCTTGATGATAATAATATCAAAATGTATCACACTTTTAATTTCGGAAAAGCTGTAGTAATTGAACGATTTAACAGAACATTAAAAGATAGGATGTGGAAATATTTCACAGCAAACAATACAAACATATATTTAGACGTGTTACAGATGATGGTTGATAAATACAATAATACAAAACATCGGAGTATTAAAATGACACCGACTGAAGCTAGTGATGAAAAAAATAAAGGAACGGTGTATTTCAACTTGTATGGAAAGATGAAAAGTACTCAGATTAAGCCCAAGTTTAAAATAGGGGATAATGTTAGAATCAGCAAATATAAAAGAACGTTTGAGAAAGGCTATACCCCAAATTGGACTGAAGAAATATTTGTTGTTGGTGATATTCAAAACACAAATCCTGTGACATACAAAATAAAAGATTTAAACAACGAAAACATTGACGGAAGCTTTTATGAATTAGAAATGATAAAAGCAAAGCAAGAAATATTCAGGATTGAAAAAGTAATACGACGTGATTACAAAAAGAAACAAGCATTGATTAAATGGAAAGGTTATAATGAGGATTTTAATAGCTGGGTCTCATTTAAGGATATTGAAAATATTAAATAAGGGCTTAAAAATAATAACATATAATATTATTATATAATGGGACAAGAAAGATTAGAAAAGGTTTGCAGAAAACTTAACAATTTAAAAGATAAATATAGAAGAGAATTGATGAGAGGCAGGCAACTCCAAGTAGAATATGAAGTAGTTCGTGATGATTTTATGGACACTAAAAAAAGACGATTGCTGGTTGAAATGGATAATTATGAACGCGAGCTGAATAGTAACAGAGAAGAGCTTCTTGAACTGAAATACAAAATAGCAAAGTGTAGGAAAATAAAATACTCCATGGTAAAAAATGATATGCAGAGCGATGATGAAGACTACTGCCCGGTTCCATCTGACTTTGCTTGACGAGTCGCAAATGTTATTGAAAAACTTCGCCGAAAGTAGATTCGGCGAAAGTAGTCATAAAATAAAATTATTGCGCTCTCCTAACGAGTTGCAAATGTTATGTTATTAAAATGACAAACCGGATTTATTAGTAGTATAGAAAGTGGGGTATAGGGCGGAGTTTTCCTCGCGGGGTTGCTTGAGAAAACTGTTGAAATATGTTGGTGTTGATTTAGGCGTGACTTACATTTAGATCTTAGTGGTACGAATGAGAGTTACGCCTGAGTTCCCCCTGGCATATTCCATTAGTTTTTCTCATTCCCCGCGAGGGAAAACTGCGCCTATACCCCGCTTTCTATACTACTCAGGGCATTTGTATTTAGATGGCACCGACAGATGACGATATGCGCACTGAAAGGCCGAAACATGGAACGATTGTGAAATAAAAAGTTAAAGACTCCCTCGCGACGGACTGAAGAAAGAGTCTCGGAAATCGCTAGCGAAACCGAAATAATAAGTCTTGAGCTGGCTGTAGACCCCCCTCCCCCCACAGGGGGGATTTTGTAGGGTATGATTTTCTGAAAGAACATACATTAAGCTTCAAAATGAGACATGTGTGCCATCTGAGCGTTGGGGCTTTAGTGAGTTTTGGGGGAAAACGTTGCATTTTTAGACGAAAATCGCCGAAATCTGGAATAATTTTTTAGAAAAAGAATGGAATATATTAGCACCAATTTGAATTGATTGAATCTTTCTCGTAACGCATCTCTACATGTCAAACTATATAATTTATGGATCCGATACTTAAATATTGAGATTTTGGGTAAATTTTTTAAAAAATTGAATAAAATCGCTGATTTCTGTAATACATTGGGTGTATTTAACTAACAATTAGAAATATATCTTATACAATAGAAAAAAAATAATATTGTAAACTTTTTGGGCAGGGTAAGGTCCAGTGATTAAATCGAAAAAAGTTTCAAACCGCATGATGTTTGGAAATGCCTTAATTTTGGGGCGAACAATGTATTTTTTTGTCAAAAATCGCCCGAATATGGAATTATTTTTTAAAATTAGTTTGAACATAAACTTATCAAATTGAAGCAATAGAATGTTGCACAGCATACATATTTAAGTTTTTCCTGGCATCATATATAACATATGTGCTAAAATATTACCATTTTAGGGCAAAATGATGTTAACAATGACAAAAATCACTGATTTCTGTAATCCACTGAGTTATTGGGTTAAAATTTAGAAAAAAATATTTAATACAATAGAATAAAGACATATTGTAACATTTTGGATAGACAAAGGTCCAATAATTAAGTAGAAAAAAAGTCCTGAACTATATGATGCTTAAAATATTGTCTTAATTTTCAGGCGAAAAATGTGTATTTCCGTCAAAAATCGACGGAATCTGGAATTATCTTTTGAAAATAATTTGAACATAAACTTATCAAATTGAAGCAATACAATGTTGCACACTGTAGCCTACATATCCAAGTCATTTATATTATCAGATATAGCACATATGCTGAAGTAATAATAGTTTAGAGAAAATGTTGGAAAAATGACTAAAATCGCTGATTTCTGTAATGCATTGAGGTATTGGGAAAAAATTAAAAGTGCATAGAAATAACGGAAAAAAATAATATTATAACATTTCTGCAGTCCAATGTGCAATAATATACCAGAAGAAGGTGGCAAATGCTGCTTTATTTTATTGGAGGAAAATGTCTTTTTAAACGAAATCTGGATTTTTTTCTTCAAAAAGTAATCTAAAGATACATGTTACAACGACATATCGCCAGATGAGAGAAAAAAGTGGCGTCTTTCTTCTATGGAGCATTCCTATTCTCACCTGGCGATATTGCATTGACCCATCATATGTTTCCAAGGAGTGCATGGCACGCTGACATTTTATTTGCTTTTATAAGTAAACAAGCCTGCTCTAGCTGATACCTTATGGGAATTTGTTAAAAAATGACATGACAGAACCTCCCGAACAAATACAACACATCATGTACTAGTTCTTGAGCTGGCTTAGACCCGCCCCCTCCCCCACCCCCACCCCACCACCCCAATGGGGTATTTTGTAGGGTATGATTTTCTGAAAGAACATACAATACGTTTTAAAATGAGACAGGTGTGCCATTAATTATGAGCGTTGGGCTTTAGTGAGTAACGAGCATGTAAACTATGCTACCTTACATTACAATTAAAATATTTCAATGTACATTAAAAACGTTGAATATAAATTAAATCAAAACCATGTAAAAAACATAATACATGTACTTTTATTAATATAAGTTGAGAAGCGCTTCAAACTTAATGAAATTATTCTGTAATTTACGTAACACCACATTCATTACCAAAAAAAACTTATTTTTAGTGCAAATAGGTTGCTGTAAAAACTGGTGTTCGTCTGTAAGTAAGGGTTTCTATATATCAAAATGTTAATTAGACTGTGTATAATATGCATATGTATACTAGCCGAAACCAAGCGTAGCGGGGACCTTTGCCGAGGCGTAGCGGGGACCTTTGCCGAGGCTGGCCACCGTTCCCGTTGAGTCACAAAACCTGTGGGTCGGCCAAGCGGCCGTCGACCTAGGATTTGAGTGCCACGCTTAGCGAGGACCGTTACCGACGGCTGACCACCGTTCCCGTTGGGTCACAAAATCTGTGGGTAGGCCCAGCGGCCGTCGGCTGCGGGTCGCTCAAAGCTATTTACTATATAGCTCTATGTGGCATGTTCGTGACCCCAACTCAGGTAGCCATTCCCCTGATACAACCTAGGGACCGAGTGTCACGCGTAGCGAGGACCGTTGCCGACGGCTGGCCACCGGTCCCTTTGTGTCACAAAATATGTGGGCCGGCCGAGCGGCTATCGGCCGAAGGTCGTTCAACGCTATTTTCCTCTATATAACTGTATATATTTCTATGTGCCATGTTCAAGACTCGAACTCGGGTAGCACTAACCTGATAAGGCCTAGGGACCTGTACCACGCATAGCGGGGACCTTTGCCGACGGCTGGCCAGCGGTCCCGTTGTGTCAAAAAATATGTGGATCGGTCCAGCGGCCATCGGCCGAGGGTCGCTCAACGCTATTTCCCTCTATACATATATAACTATACTGTATAAAGCTCTAGGTGAGTTACGAGGTTCGAGACCCGAACTCGGGTAGCCTCCCCCCTGATACAGTCCAGTGATTGAATTCCACGCGTTGCTGGGACCTTTGCCGACGGCTGCCCACTAGTCCCGTAGTGTCACCCAATCTTTGTCGGCCCAGCGGCCGTCGGCCGAATGTTGTTCAACGCTGTATCCTTCTATATAACTGTATATAGCTCTATGTGCCATGTTCGAGACTCGAACTCGTGTAGCCTTTCACCTAATATGGACTAGCGACCGAGTGCCACATGTACTGGGGACCTTTGCCGACGGCTGGCTACCGGTCCCGTTGTGTCGCAAAATATGTGGGTCGGCCCAGTGGCCGTACGCAGAGGGTCGCTCAACACTATATATTAATAACGTATACTGTATATAGATGTTCGAAATGCCGGTAACGTGATAAAGTCCAAGTCGCCAGTTGGTACACGTACATGTTCCAAAATGCTCTACACATAATGGGTTTCTGAAAAATAGGGTGTACAAAATTCCCCCTGGGGTGAGGGTTACTCCTACTAGCCTACAGTCAATTTTCTATTGTACCGGTATTATATATTTTTCTAGATTTTAACCCAATACCCTCAATGGATTGCAGAAATAAGTGATTTTAATCCTTTTTTTCAACATATTTCAGCAGATATGTTATATATGAGGCCAGGAAACACTTGAATATGTATGCTGTGCAACATTATATTAATTCAATTTGATAAGTTTATGTTAAAACTTTTTTCAAAAATAATTCCAGATTCCGTCGATTTTTGACAAAAATACAAATTTTTCGCCTAAAAATTAAGGCATTTTCAAGCATCATACGGTTCGGGACTTTTTTCTACTTAATTATTGGACCTTTGTCTATCCAAAAATGTTACAATGTGTCCTTATTCAATTGTATTAAATTTGTTTGTATATTTTTAACCCAATTACCCAATGGATTACAGAAATCAGTGATTTTTGTCATTTTTTTCCAACATTTTGCCCTAAAATGCCAATATTTGAGCACATATGTTATATATTGTGTCAGGAAAAACTTGAATATGTACGCTGTGCAACATTATATTGCTTCAGTTTGATTAGTTTATGTCCAAACTAATTTCAAAAAATAATTCCAGATTCTGGCGATTTTTAACAAAAATACACATTTTTCGCCCCTAAATTAAGGCATTTCCAAACACCATGCGGTTTGGGACTTTTTTCTACTTAATCACTGGACCTTACCCTGCCCAAAAGGTTACAATATTATTTTTTTTCTATTGTATTAGATATATTTCTATTTTTTAGTTAAATATTCCCAATGTATTACAGAAATCAGCGATTTTATTCAATTTTTTAAATTTTTTACCAAATTCTCAATATTTAAGCATCTGATCCATAAATTATATGGTGGGACACGTAGAGATGCGTTCCGAGAAAGATTCCATCAATTCAAATTGGTTCTAATATACTCCATTCTTTTTCTAACAATGAATTCCAGATTTCGGCGGTTTTCGTCTAAAAACGCAACGTTTTCCCCCAAAACTCACTAAAGCCACAACGCTCAGATGGCACACATGTCTCATTTTGAAGCTTAATGTATGTTCTTTCAGAAAATCATACCCTACAAAATCCCCCCTGTGGGGGAGGGGGGTCTACAGCCAGCTCAAGAACTATTATTCCGGTTTCGCTAGCGATTTCCGAGACTCTTTCTTCAGTCCGTTGCGAGGGAGTCTTTAACTTTTTATTTCACAATCGTTCATTTTGAAACTTACTGTATGTTCTTTCAGAAAAGCATAGCCTACAAAACTCCCCCAGTGGGGTTCTCCTACTAGCTCAGAGCCTATATGTATACTAGCCGAAATTTAGATGTTACACAATAAAAAGAAATCAAACATGGCGTCCAAGATGGTCCCGTTGTGTCATAAGATCTGTAGGTCGGCCCAGCAGCCGTCGGCCGAAGGTCACTCAACGCTATTTCTCTATAAGAATACTGTATTTGGCTCTAGGTGCCATGTTCGAGGCCCGAACTCAGGTAGCCCTCCCCCTGATACGGTCTAGCGACCGAGTGCCACACGTAGCGAGGACCGTTGCCGACGACACAAAATATGTGGGTCGGCCGAACGGCTATCGGCCGAAGGTCGTTCAAGGCTATATCTCTCTATATAACTGTATATAGCTCTATGGGTCATGTTTGAGACTCGAACTCGGGTAGCCCTCACCCTGATAAGGCCTAGGGACCGAGTTCCAGGCATAGCGGGGACCATTGCCGACGGCTGGCCACCGGTCCCGTTGTGTCACAAAATATGTGGATCTGTCCAGCGGCCATCCGCCGAGGGTCGCTCAACGCTATTTCCCTCTATACATATATAACTATACTGTATAAAGCTGCTCTAGGTGAGTTACGAGGTTCGAGACCCGAACTCGGGTAGCCTCCCCCTGATACAGCCTTGCGATCGAATGCCACGCGTTGTTGGGACCTTTGCCGACGGCTGCCCACTAGTCCCGTTGTGTCACCCAATCTGTAAGTCGGCCCAGCGGCCGTCGGCCTAAGGTCGTTCAATGCTATATCCTTCTATATAACTGTATATAGCTCTATGTGCCATGTTCGAGACTCGAACTCGGGTAGCATTTCCCCTAATATGGACTAGCGACCGAGTGCCACATGTACCTGGGACCTTTGCCGACGGCTGGCCACCGGTCCCATTGTTTCGCAAAATATGTGGGTCGGCCCAGTGGACGTACGCAGAGGGTCGCTCAACGCTATTTCTCTAATTATAACGCATACTGTATATAGCTCTATGTACCATGTTCGAAATGCCGGTAACGTGGTAAAGTCCAAGTCGCCAGTTGGTACACGTACAAGTTCCAAAATGCTCTACACATAATGGGCTTTCAGAAAAAATAGGGTGTACAAAATTCCCCCTGGGGTGAGGGTTACTCCTACTAGCTTACATTCTATTTTTCTATTGTACCGGTATTATATATTTTTCTAGATTTTAACCCAATACCCCCAATGGATTGCAGAAATAAGTGATTTAGTCCTTTTTTTCAACATATTTCAGCAGATATGTTAAATATGATGCCATGAAACACTTGAATATGTATGCTGTGCAACATTATATTAATTCAATTTGATAAGTTTATATGTTAAAACTATTTTCAAAAATAATTCCAGATTCCGTCGATTTTTGACAAAAATACACATTTTTCGCTTAAAAATTGAGGCATTTTTAAGTATCATACGGTTCGAGACTTTTTTCTACTTAATTATTGGACCTTTGTCTATCCAAAAATGTTACACATTGTCACCCCAAAACTAAGGCATTTCCAAACAGCTTGCGTTTTGGGACTTTTTTCTACTTAATCACTGGCCCTTACCTGCCCAAAAAGGTTACAATATTTATTTTTTCTATGGTATTAGAAAAATTTCTAATTTTTAGTTAAATATCCCCCAAAATATTACAGAAATCAGCGATTTTATTCAATTTTTTAAAAAATGTACTCAAAATCTCAATATTTAAGTATCGGATCCATAAATTATATGGTGGGACACGTAGAGATGCATTCCGAGAAAGATTCCATCAAATTGGTTCTAATATATTCCTTTTTTTTTCTAAAAAATAATTCAAGATTTAGTGTTTCCCCCCAAAAACTCACTAAAGCCCCAACGCTCAGATGGCACACATGTCTCATTTTGAAACTTATTGTATGTTCTTTCAGAAAATCATACCCTACAAAATTCCCCCTAGGGGGTGAGGGTTTCTCCTACTAGCACACAGTCTATAAGTCATGGAACTGCCCATGCCATTTTCAGCTCAGACTTTAACATCAGTAACCTTATTGCTCGCTGGATGATACGGCTCATCAGTGAACACGATAAAGCGATAAGGTTGCAATTAACAATTTTAACGTCGCAGCGACGTCATGAACGTCGTCAAAGTGCTCCGTACTATGTAACATGTATCTCTACTAATTATTACTATTTTGATAATTCTGTTTGTTTATTTGTGTGTATGGTGATTCGCGTCATTTTCAACACACGTAAGGTTATATATGATGGTCGATTTTTTTATGGTGGAGGCAGACCACCCACTTTTCCTGGGTATAGAACCAGTACGACACTTCCTCACTTACAAGTCGAGCTCTCAGTGGGATTCGAACCCGCAGCGGTGAGAGGCGAGAAGGTTTACAACGCAACGTAGTTAACCCCTCGGCCACATAGACGATAATTCTGTGAATAAATGAATGCAATTTTCACAGGTTGTCACATTGATCTAATCTTTTTTGTTTTTGTTTATGTGAGATTAAACTATAAAGTTATAGAATCAGTCTCAAAAATGTCTGACTGCCCCTCGTATGTACCTCAGTTGAGTTGAATTAGGGTTTATAGCGCTCCAACACAAAAAGGTTATATGGCGCCAACAGGAATTGGCATTGGCGCCAACAGGAATGAACATTCCATGCCTATCTCATATTTACATCGCGGTAAAAAATATACCTAATGTGCCTAGAACCTTCCCACCTGCAGAACTGCGGAGTAACAGGAATGAACATTTCAACAGCAATCAACATTCCATTCCTATTCCATATTTATATCGCGGTAAAAAATATACATAATGTGCCTAGAACCTTCCCACCTGTAGAACTGCGGAGTTGTGGCAAATTCTGTTGTAAACGCTCCATTTTTCGCTTTATCCAGCCAGGCCACACCCCAAAACTGGAGCGTCGAATTAAGAGTTACCAATCCACTTTACACATATTCAATCACGGGTATTCTAAAAACTCAAGAATAAAACTATACTTTTAATTTATACGTTATTATATATATATATAATTATATTTATTTATTTTCAGTTTGAAAGTGAGGACTCCCTATTGTCTTTTATCAGGATATTTTATGAGTGTCATAATTACAAGTTGTTTATTATGGGTCAATAATATAGCATCTGAACAAAACAAAAAACAACTTTAATACCACTGACTTAAACATAGCAACCCCGACAATACCTTTTCACAGGATTCGTTTTCGTATTATGTGTCAAGGAATAGATACTGGGGGTATCTCTACCCGTTATATCTCCACCTGTGTACATATTGTGCGCTATAATAAGGCGCATGTTGAATTATGTTACTTCTCCGTGTGATACTAATTATATAATAACTTTCTGTTAAACACATAAACACTGAAGTAAGATTCTTAATTTCCTACCTGTAAATAGTAACTCCACTATCACTGAATCACTGTTGAACTGTTTACACACTGTTCGAAGAAATATCTATAGACAGTGTGCAAATACTGATTTTCATGTAGATACTAGACAAAAAGATCATTCATATTGTTTACCCCAACTTAGTTAAATGTGTGTATTGTATATGCCGTACATGTTTGTATGCTTAAAGAAATGAACCAACGTTGTATATTGTTACATTTTGATTTGCATGCATCTATAGACCTAAATGCAATACTTAATAGTAACCATAATTCAATATTTAATATGTTACTATTATGTGTGTTATAGTTTAAGTATACATGGTTAAAGGGAGGGAGACCAGCATGATATATAATTAACCTTACACGTGTCTATGCATGCTCAGTTGTCTCCCCTCTGACACCAATGAGCAATAGATATCCTATCGCTCTTAACTTACATCATACTTACTTATTTGACTGTATAGACTATTTTGTGAAAACTATCAGTTCTGCTCTGCACTATCATCATTTTCTTTCGCTGTACTACCGCTGTACTACCACCTTTATTTGTCATAACGATTACCATTTACAGTTGAATTTGCATTATATATTATATCCATTGCTGTTTTACACATGTAAAATCTTGGAATAGAATACAGATAATTAACTGATACTAAAACCATGTTTATCAAAACTTGCATGTTATTGCAATCTGGCAATGTCGCAACTTTAATTATTTACTTGTTTGACATATTTCATTTACAATAACAATTATACACTTTCGTATAGCCAGAGGCGTTAGATAATCCAATCAACTATCACTTATAATAGTATCAAATGAAGGTACTGTCTGAAATATCACAGAAATATATATATATTTTTTTTTTTTGATTTTCACGAAACCTAGGTCATTTCAATCGTTGTATAAGAAATGTGTATTTGTTGACAACATTGATATCCATATAGTTACATCAGGGAGTACGTTATATATAACGTACGTTATATATAACGTACTCCCTGGTTACATCAAATGACAGTTAAAAGTACTTGTCGAAATATCCGGTATCAATTCCATCACCGACTTTTCATATCTGATATCCTGGGAAACTTACAAAACGTTCTTTTGAAAACAGGAGTTGAACATTATGTCATAATTAGCTTTAATTAAAACAGGGATTAAAGTTCTTTTGTCGTCACTTATTACATTATAATAATCATTGTTACTAAATGGCGCGAAAAACTTCACCTTTGTAAATTCTTTTGCTTTAAACATCAATTGAACCTTAATGGCATTTGACGAATTATTTTCATGCAAATCTATTTTCAAATGACCATTACCATACACCACAAGACTTATTGTGTTTCATGAACGTCTAACTTTAATATTTGCTGACCAAAAACTTTGTATTATTTGTCCCATGTAAACTTTGTATTATTTGTACATGGTCCGCAAAATACCAGTCCGCATTTTATACCATTCTGGTCCGCAGTCCGCTAGTCCGCGTTTTATACCTACCCACCAGACTACTCATTCGCAACATTTCGTACACTGCTTCGCAGCGGGATCCCAAAAAATGACGGGATTGGCCGAGCGTTCACGATTGTGTACATTGCAATCACTGTACTTAAAATTAGTTGCCCCTTTGTATGGAAAGCTTTGAGGGCCTTTAATAACATTGTGTATAGATCTTGTATCTACTGTCAATCTCCACGCAGAGTTATCGTTCCTTGCACTCACACATGAGGAACGAGTGTCCTCTGGGTAGAGATTGATTGATGTCTTGATTGGATGTAGACTGCTCCACAGCCGTCATTAAAATAGACGACTGTCAGTAGACTGCTCCACGGCGCATGTCTCGTTCACTCAAACAAGCTATTTTAAATGTCTATTTTAAACAAGTCTATTTTAATGACGGCTGTGGAGCAGTCTATACTCAATCGTGCAAACTTACTCATTGTTTCCGTAGATCATCGGAAATAATGAAAAAAAATGGTTGAGGCAGTTGTTGTTGTTGTTTTTTCTAAGGTTTATATGACCGTCCGCCAACTAAAACCCCAGGAGAACCCTGGCGCTATGGGCACAATAGGGTCTGGTCTGATGGTTGAGGCAGTTCCGATTGATTCTGGACTAACTTCTATTTTTACATACTGACGTCATTTCAAATTTGAGGCGAGAATGCTATTTTTACACACAGTCTGACGGGGAAAACCAAACATAGTCTGGTACCCTTCCCCTACTGCGCTCGCTACTCTCTCTAACCCTAACCCACGAAGAGAGAGTAGCGAGCGCAGTAGGGGAAGGGTACCAGACTAAACCAAACACTAGTCTGGTACCCTTCCCACACTGCGCTCGTTACTGTTCACCAATAGAGAGTAACCAGCTCAGTAGAGAAAGTAGCAGATCAGAGAACTATAAAGTGGTTTATTACGTCTCTGAAGACATGCATTTATGCGTATTAGTGCTATTAGGAACACTCTTTATATATGTCATGGCAGGTAAATAATTTGTTTGTTCTTTATTTATCTTATTTTCATTTTTGATCAGACTTTTTAACATTTCGTTTTCTTACTCTTAGTTTCTATCTGTTTTCGACCACCATGTGATTTCGACCGACGGCTGAAATTACGTCTGCGAACGATTTCTTCAATATTTTTTATGATCGGTCTGCTAAATGTATAGTTCTTTAGAACAACAACAAAAACACTTGCAAATAATAAACAGAATTTAAGACTAAATAAGTACGGCTTTGTTGCTTCTTGTTAAATTAAAAAATAGTTGATATTTTTGAAAAAAAATTCTATGCTGTCAGCTAGTGTGAATTTAGGTCAACACATTTGCATGAAATTGCCCGTATGAAAATACTGCATGTCAGGATAAAAGCTATAGTAAATAAGGTGAACGGCATGTTCACTGGAAACAAACAAGTTGAGGTCATCCATTTACAAATTTTATCGGATGAATATGAACAAATGTAGTATTTGTTAAAGTTTGGATACTTTAGATTAGCTTAAACATCATATGATGTCAAATATATTATGCATTACTGATATATGTAGCCAACTGTCGTTAAGTGGTCATAATCTAAGAGGTCGCGGATTTTAAACCTATATTCCACCTTCACTTGTTTTTAAAGGGACACACGGCAATCTTGATTTTTTAAAAAACTCAGGGCGTCTCGTTAGTTTTTCTCTTCACTTGCATTTGTTCAATCATTAAAGGGACACTGTCCGTAAGTAAGACGACATTGATCATAAACCAAATAACTGTCTGACTTTTATTCAGTGAAATATATACATGAAAACATGAGCATAGACACTAAGAAGTCTGTAGTAATACATTCGTGAGTTTGAAAAAAAAAAAGCTTAAATTATTATTTGTAAATAAAGTGGGACCCCACCGTATTTACCTTTTCTGCGATCACGTGACTTCCATTAGCGCATTAGGTTTTCACCATAGTATTTAGTGCGGAATATGTATAAGCCCCGCTTAGCTCAGTCGGGAGCTAGGTCGACCACTTTACGCTAACTATTATTACCGCGAGTGTAATTTTAGTTTGGGCTGCGAGTTCAATGGTTTCTCTTTTTTTTGTACCACGATTGAATTCCGTCAAACAATCCTGCTTTAATAAGTAAATATTCGGTAATGTTTGGTGTGTAATGTTTGTGAACATAATTAGTGTGTGTTTTATAAGCTAAAAGTTCTGGACAGTGTCCCTTTAATAGTAATTGTTAGAATAGCAAATTATTTTTTACATATTACTAACTTTTTATAATAGTGCATCAATAATATAATTTAAAAATTTGGTGAAATAGTGAAGAAAATTGAAATCTCAGTTTTTTATTTAATTATATATGCAAGCTGTTTTAAAAGTCAAAATGAGGCAGGATAACTAAATTGAGGAGCAAATTTAAAGTTTGAATAAAACTCAAGATTGCCATGTGTACGGCAATCTTGAAGTGTTTGATATGGGTGTCTCGATTTATTTAACCAGTATCATTTTTACTTTTACCCTGGTTACCATGGTGTAGCTCTGCATAGGCCCTGTAGGCCCGGGCCTACGCCTAATTTTCAGAAATAGAAAAATTAAAAATTCCAAAACTGCAATAAAAATCGGGGTGATGGGTGGGCGGGGCTGTATAGGAGGCGTACTAACCAGAAAATATCATTTTCATACATAAAACAAAAATCAGGGGGATGTCCCCGGACCCTGCTAGCATAATTATACTTTAACTGCGGGCCTATGCCGTCAAAAAGGCCAAGCTACGCCCCTGGTTACATTTAAATAAATAAAATTTGACGAATTCACTATTTCGTCTTATTATACTTATACCTCAGGAATGGTAATTTTGCGTTGTTTTCATATCAAAGGGGAATTTCTAAGAAACACAAATTATTGGTGTTTTTTTATTATTTAAGTGTTACCAAGAATTTACCATTCCAAATTGCAAATTGTATGCTGTTTTCCTGTTTTGGAGTTAAACAAATTCTAATAATATATTTTTTTTAAGAGGGAATTTTCACAGGAAAAGGGGGAAAATATATACATTTAGGGGCGGGGAATGGGACCGAGTTTCGGCCCCAAAAACGGTCAAACGACGGCCCTGGCTACTGACGCCTAAGTTCCTCTAGCCGGAATCCATTTTATCGTTTATTTAAGTGACGTCAGTCACTTACATTAGCTGACCACTTCGGTTACGTCGTGTCATTGAAGGGTAAATAAAACGTCAAATGTATAGTCACAAAAAGGGTAAGCAGTTATATGCAGTCGCCAATAATTGTAGCGGTTGTGTGACCGATTATTGGCCCGGTATGGCCAATAACGATCAGGTGACCAGGCAATAACGGTCCAGGTACCGGTGACTTAAATTTGGCGTATTGGACTGCACTTATGATACAGCTGATTTCAGAAGAGGTTATTGTAGGGTAATTTTATGCATATTGCGGGCCAAAAAATGAGAATATATTTATATGATAATAGAAGGTAATAATCCCAAGATGCAATTCCTCTGAACCAAGTTATGTATTTTTATAAAAAACACAAAAAACAACAACAAATTGTTGCTAAATTTAAGCACTGATCTGACAGACCTCTAAATTCTGGTAGGTGATAAACTCAGTCTTTATCCTTGCTGTTTTAACCAAGTTTGCTGTTAAAATTAAGGTATCTACGGTGTGATTACTTTAAAACCCTGCATATAATATGCAAATTGATTCAACATATGTACTGGTCGGGGGCCACTTTCCGTCACTTTTGCAAACATAAACTTATTTGTCAGACAAATCTATGTATCCTGACAAGTTTTACTCTAGTTTCTATTAGGTTACCTCTTCCAGAAAATTTGACTCCAAAGAATTTTGCTTTATATAAATTATCGAAGTGCACGTGACCTTTTTATAAATAGACTAAAACTGAGAAATCATTTTGTTTACAAGCCCAGTTTTCGTCATGTTTTTATCGAGTGATAGATACAACTAGGTCATGATACAGTAAAAATTTATGAACTAAAACATGTTTGCAAGACTATTCAACAATTTCATTTGTAAAAATTGTATGTTTGCATTGTTCCATCATTCACCTTGATTGCTATAATAATGCGCCTGGTAACGTCAATGATATATGGTCCATGACGACAATTTACACTATAACGATGGGTAACTCTGTGTAAATCAAACAGATACAGGTATTGAGTTGCTTCTCTTTGGTCAAAATATATTATCACAGTATATTTTAACTGCGTCTGCTGAAGTGTGATAAAAATATGACGTCATAACAGTGTTATATTTTTAAAATTATTATGTGGCAGTACGTGCACTTATCCCAATGCCATATAAGGAAGTAAACACAATTTTCGGAGAAATCCTTTTCATTTTTGTACCGCTTATTTACTTTCTGGTTGTTTCTTCTGTTTCCAATCGTCAGTGCTAAACGTCTGTCAATAAGTAACATCGCGTAAGTAATTTGCAGTGTAAAAATAGTTTTTAAATGCGAATGACGAAAATTGGGCTTGGACGGAAACTGGCTCCATAACCAGTACCTTTCAAAATTGAATCTTTAAAAATATCATTTACTCGGCCAAAGATTTTTATTAGCTCTACTGGCCGAAGCCCAACAGAGCTTATGGGATGGCAAGTTGTCCGTCGGCCATTAACTTTTGCCTTGTGAACACTCTAGGGCCTTCATAATTAATCGAATCTTTACGAAACTTTGCCAGTGTCTTTATATCAATAAAAGCTCGGACAAGTTTGAAAACCAGCCAGATCGGATTAATTTCACCGGAGTTATGGCCCTTGTTTTGCTGAAAAATTACATATTAAGCCTTGTGAACACTCTAGCACCTTCATTTATTATTTGATCTTTACCAAACTTGCACAGATTGTTAATATCAATGAAAGCTCAAAAACAAGCCAAATCGGATCAGTAACACCAGAGTTATGGCCCTTGATTTTTCTGAAAAATGCCATTTTCTGCCTTGTGAATGCTCTAGCACCTTCATTTATTATTTGATCTTTACCAAACTTGCACAGACTGTTAATACAAATAAAAGCTTGGATAAGGTCGAAAATCAGCTAAATTGTGTCAGTAACACTAGAGTTATGGCCCTTGTTTGTTCTGAAAAAATGCCATTTTATGCCTTGTGAACACACTTGCACCTTTATTTATTGTTTGATCTTTACCAAACTGGTACAGATTGTTAATATCAATGAAAGCTCGGACATGGTTGAATAACAGCTTAATTGTGTCAGTAATACCAGAGTTATGGCCCTTGTTTTTTCTGAAAAATCTCATTTTCTGCCTTGTGAACACTTTAGCACCTTCATTTATTATTTGATCTTTACCAAACTTGCACAGATTGTTAATACTAATGAAAGCTTGGACAAGTTCGAAAACCAGCTAAATTGGGTGAGTAACACCGGAGTTATGGCCCTTGTTTTGCTGAAAAATGCCATATTCTGCCTTGTGAACACTCTAGCACCTTCATTTATTATTTGATCTTTACCAAACTGGCACAGATTGTTAATATCAACGAAAGCTTGGGCAAATTAGAAAACCAGCTAAATTGGGTCAGTAACACCAGAGTTATGGCCCTTGTTTTTTCCTGGAAAATCCCATTTTCTGCCTTCTGAACACTCTAGCACCTTCATTTATTTTTTGATCTTTACCAAACTTGCACAGATTGTTAATACCAATGAAACCTTGAACACTTTTGAAAATGAGCTTAATTGGGTCAGTAACACCAGAGTTATGGCCCTTTTTTCCCTAAAAAATGCCATATTCTGCCTTGTGAACACTCTAGCACCTTCATATATTTGATCTTTACCAAACTTACACAGATTGTTAATATCAATAAAATCTGAGACAAGTTCGAAAACCAGCTAAATTGAGTCAGTAACACCAGAGTTATAGCCCTTTTTCTTCTTCTGAAAAATGCCATTTTCTGCCTTGTGAACACTCTAGCACCTTCATTATTATTTGATCTTTACCAAACTTGCACAGATTGTTAATATCAATGAAAGCTCGAACAAGTTCGAAAACCAGCGCGATCGGACCAGTAACTGTAGTTATGGCCCTTGATTTAGTTATATTTACTATATTTTGCTTCGTTAATTCGATAGGGCCTTTATTGTTCATTCGATCTTTACAGAACTTTACCAGATTGTTAATATCAATGACAGCTCAGACAAGTTTGAAAACCAGCCAGATCGGACCAGTAACAGTGGAGTTATGGCCCTTGATTTAGTTAAAAATCCTATATTTTGCCTCGTTTAGACTATAGGGCCTTTATTTTTCATCCGATCTTTACAAAATTTTACCAGATTGTTAATATCAATGAAAGCTCGGATAAGTTCGAAAACCATTCAGATTGGACCATTTACATTGGAGTCATGGCCCTTGATTTTCTGAAATATTCTATATCTAGGCCTCATTAAGACGAAAGAGCCATCATTTGGCCGAATTTCATTGAAACTTTGCAGGGATGATCAGTACCAAGCCTAGTTGAACATAGTCACCGTGTTCCAGTTGAATGATTTTGGCGGAGTTATAGCCCTTTAAAGGTTTTAATACGCCAACTTTGTTATGACTAATTCTTCTGAACCCCTGGCCGGATTAAACAAAACCTTTTAGGGATGATCAATTCCATGTCTAGTTGTGCAAGTCATCGCCGTGTTCCGGTTGAATGAATTTTCGCGGAGTTATGGCCCTTCAAAAGTTTTAATACACAAACTTTGTCTGATCTACCTCTCCTGAACCCCTCGCCAGATTTCAATGAAACTTTGCAGGGATCTCAACATTTTGGTAATGACAAATTATGAATGGTTTTATTACCTACCATCAAGCTATGACTCGGCGTATAGCAAATATAGGTAGAAATGCAGCACAACTCCGTGTGAACTTTCCGGCAATCTTTCTATAGACATCATGCAATGCGTAAATATAAACAAACACCATAATTATTATTGACTAAATCTTAAATACCACATGTCTATGCATAAAACTCACCAAAGAGAAGGATATCCCACCAATCTACTCATTTTAGTAACGACTGTATATTTTTTCCGACATGTTTTCCGTGACTCATTATTTTCCTCCAAATATCTCGATCACTCTAGTCTTAAATCTTGTTTGGTTTTATCACATAACATGGCTTCTGGGAGTGTAAGAATATAATTCCATGACTTATTTCTCGTAATACACAGTGTATTACAGATTCAAATGAGGACCGAATCACTATGTTTGTGTACAGTAAAGCATTTATGCCCTATTGTTTGCATGATATATCATACGATACGTTTAGACACCTTAAATATTTATCCTTATTTGAAATCTTACTTCATAAAATGCATGTTAGTAATGTCAAATTTGCTTTAAGGTGTCGTATTATTTGTAGTGCAAACGCGTTATTTAATTATGCAGGCACAGAAACCTCGCCGGAAAATAGGATGGAGTCGTGCCACATTCCTACCTATATTTTCTATAGGCTGTGTAATAACTCTATGGTAGGACCATAAGAGCTATGCTTTTTAAATAAGCATGTCAGATGTACAATTACTATGATCCTTTAACTCTTTGATATTTGTCATCCAAAAATATCACAAATATCACACAACCCAGGATCCAAGATACCACAGCTAAACAGCCTCCAACAGTAAATTTTCAGATTCTACACGAATGTAAAAGGACGAGGAGAAATGAGTAGACTCGGCGGGGTTTGAACTCGAAACCTCCATGCAAGGCAGACATTGTACCGATGTTGCAATAAAAGCTAGCTCTTTGTCGAAACAGAAGTAATATAAATGTGTTTATGCTACTGGCCAAAGACCAGCAGAGCTTATGGGATGACGAGTTGTCCATCTTCAGTCCATTTACTTTTGCCTTGTGAACACTCTAGGGCCTTCATTATTAATCGGATCTTTGAGAAACTTTGCCAGTGTCTTTATATCAATGAAAGCTCGGACAAGTTCGAAAACTAGATAAGCCAGATCGGATTAGTTTCACCGGAGACTCCAAGTTATGGCCATTGTTTTGCTGAAAAATGCCATATTGAGCCTTGTGAACACACTAGCACCTTTATTTAATATTTGAGCTTTTACCAAACTTGCACAGATTGTTAATATCAATAAAAGCTCAGACAAGTTCGAAAACCAACCAAATCGGATCAGTTACGCTGGATTATTTTTTCTGGAAAATGCCATTTTCTGCCTTGTGAACACTCAAGCACCTTAACCAAACTTGCATAGATTGTTAATATCAATGAAAGCTCGGACAAGTTCAAAAACCAGCTATATCGGACCAGGAACACCGGAGTTGTGTGCCCTTGAATTATTGAAAAATGCAATTTCAGCCTTGTGAGCACTCTAGCGCCTTCATTTTGTATTCTATCTTTGCCAAACTTGGCCAGATTGTTGATATCAATGAAAGCTTGGACGAGTTTGAAAACCAGCCGGATTGAACCAGTAACCCCGGAGTTATGGCTCACAGGTGAGCTATTGGGATCACTTGTCGTCCGTCCGTCGTTAAATTTTATATCGTTAAGACGATAGGGCCTTTATTTTTCATCCGATCTTTACCAAACTTGACCAGATTGTTAATATCAATGAAAGTTCGGACAAGTTCGAAAACCAGCCAGATCAGACCAGTAACAGCGGAGTTATGGCCCTTGAATTAGTGAAAAATGCTACTTTTTGCCTCGTTAAGACGATATGGCCTTCATTTTTCATTCGAACTTTACCACTCTTTACCAGATTGTTAAATCAATGAAAGCTCGGACGAGTTCGAAAACCAGCCTGATCAGACCAGTAACAGCGGAGTTATGGCCCTTGATTTCGTTTAAAATGCTATATTTTGGCTCGTTAATATGATAGGGCCTTCATTTTTCATCTGATCTTTACCAAACTTTACCAGATTGTTAATATCAATGAAAGCTCAGACCGTTTCGAAAACACCATAGTCCGGCTGTAATCTAGGAAATCGGCCTTGAACCTTGCAAAGTGGTCTATAGTTTTTTTCTTTGTTGAAATTAAGAGATTTGGGTATGCCATTGACGATTCCGAGTGATGCAACTTCTGCACCATTGGGCATTTAGAAATTTTTAAGATGGCGTCCAAGATGGCCGCCAAACATATAAAGGAACATCTACAAAGAGTTATAACGAAAACCATTCATAATCAGCTCATTTATTTATATCAAATAAACGTAAAGTTATTTTTCTTACTCCAAAACATACTGTATAACAAAATGGAAAGGATAGATTAATGTAACATACGTGACTATGACATATATGCGTTAGAAAATGAAACAACTGTTTACCTGAACATGTTTGACTAGAATAATTATTGACAGCAAAGCAATCATGTTGTAGGAATGATTCTAAGCAAGGAATATATAACGAAATGACTCATGAACTAATATGACATAATCATAACAGCTCCAATATAAAACGTTATGTACTGTTCTTAAATACGTTATGTACAGTTCTTTAAATACGTTATTCATTCATAAAATTATCTCTGTTGCCTTGACAGGCGCAGAATATTGTGCACGAATAGCGGGCCTGATTGCACCTGCACCGCTTAGAAGAGCATGGTTCTGTACTTGCACACGAACACCGAATAAGCTTTAGGATCTCTTGAGGGGCAAGTTCGGTTCCATCTGAGGCTTCATCCCGGTTATATCCATACTCTTGAGGATCTATATCTGGTGGTGAAGGTTCAAGGGTCATCTTTCATACCATCGCTTGTAGGTTTGCTCGTTTGACGTTTTATATAAAAGCTTCCGTCGTAGGTGGTAGTGAGCAAAGTTTGAGTACTGTGTATGAACTTCTCGCTACCTTCCGAGACCAAATTTTATGCCGAGCTTCCGACATAGATTTTACACCGGAACATCTGTAACATGCACATGCAAAGGTTGTTGATTCTTTCACGACTGTTTATCTACTTCTGGATTGCCGAGTAACGGTAATGTATGTCCAGCTCTCAATGTTTTTACTACTGTCCCCTTACCAATACCATACAGGCAAGCAACTGTATCACAACCAGACAATGCGTGAATTATGTCTGTATGGTTGTCAACTGTAGATCTGATGTCGATAACAGTCCTGTCCTTTACAGGTGACTCCATGATGACAGGCGTTGAACGGTTTTCTGAATGGTAATGATACAATGACAAGGCAAACACATATGTATCATCCGATACGATGGCTACACCCTTCTGTGTTTCTTTGGCGACCATAACCATCTGTTGTACTATTATATTATCAGCCTCTTCGTGATCCGTTTTCATATCTTGCTGCTCTATCACGATTCCGTTGAATACATCAGTCGGGCTACTGTTTTCCCCCGTGACCACCAGTTTGGGACGTTGAGTATTCTTTTGACAAAACTCGGTGTTGTTGACGAGATCATTGCAAATTAATGCTATCAGTTGCTTTTTGTTTTCCGACACGGAGAGCATTACATTCTGTGGCGGTAATGGCATTCCAAGATTCAGTTGGTGGACTCTACTTGCTCCCGTTTCCCGTCCTGTTCTTGTGGTACCTTTGGTAATGTACTCTCTGTATCTGTCAAACACCAAATATACGTTATAATTGCTTCTAATTTTCGTTCGACATACTTACTGAAGTTTTCAACATAATGACTGACATTTCCATTTGCAGGACAATGGATAATGTAGAGTATTGCCGATCCATCTATAATCATACTTTTTATTTCCTTATATATATTCCTGGATGAAATTTCCTTTTGCAACAAGTTCTTCAATACTGATTTCGACTTCGCAGTTCTCATGGCACCAGAATCAGCAAACATGGATGTCGGAACGGGTGCTAATTTGTGTGAATCATATTCCTAATATCAACCTCCCGTGAGCTTGCCTGAAGTCCCATTACTCTGGAATACACGAGGTTAGTATCATATACTTTCTCTGCCACCTTGATGTATTTTTTCGTTTCTGCTTGTGTAACAACAGATCTGGGTATTGTGTAGATGAAGCCTCCTGGCCACTTATTTTCAAAGTATTTCATCTGTTTTTTCCTAATTCAAAGAATTTGTCGACGTTGACTGTAGCTGGAGCTATCTTCGCAGTAACTATGTTTACTATATCGTTTGGATGACTTTCCGGTTTCAATGGATCAATGCAAAGTTCAAGCTTATTTCTGATTGATAATCTGTCTTTTGTGTCGTCATCAATCCTTCCTTTACGTTCTTCTTTGTCAACAGACGATTCGTCAAACCTATCCTCAGCATCTTTCAGTTTTGTGAGGTCCTCCTCCAGCCACAAAATACACAATGTTCCTGTGGAATAAACTTGGGTATGCCTGACCTTCTTCTACGCTTTGGTGGCGATCTTCACTTGTGCCAGATCGCTTCAAGCGTAAATTTAAATGAAAGCGGGACGTGTATGTCGAAACATAGTTCATGTGGCACCGGATTGTACAAAAACTTGTTCAAGTTTATACTGCAAGTCATCACTCAGTCCATCACCTTAACTTCTGCTGGCGTTTATAATAGTGTTTATCCGGGCTGTACCGGCGTAACTTAGATCGGTTTGCTCCTCGTGACGACATCGGTCTACCTTTTTAAAGTAACATTCTGCCATGCTGACTCCTGTTCCATCGAATATACATATGTATCCTGAAAAAAGAGAAAGTGTATGTAAAGTATATGACCCCAATAGGGGTTTGGCTATTTGGAAGATAGATGAATGAAATGGGAGATACTCGCTACTTGTACAAACGTCGAATACACGGAAAAAGGGGAGTCAGTATTTATGCAAATGGCGAATATGGATTTAAAGGGGAAGTAACTGTATGTTATAAAATAAGAAATGAGAAAGTGTAATAGTTTGCGTTTTGAGTTATAATGAATGTTCAATAACATGAAAAGCAATTTATAAATCCTCAACACGCATTCCAGAATGTTTGGTTATTCTATTTACTTCAAAATAAAAATTCCTTTGTTTTAGTATTTATCGTATTTTGTAATAAACTATAATACAGTGTAATAAAACACAACATTCATGCATAAAATAAAAGTTATACTTACCCGCTGCTATCGCTTCAATGTCATCAAAAAGTATGTTAGCAATTTATTTCTTTACATGTAGACTGCCCAAACAAAATGGCTCGAAAATAATATCTTACTATCAGGGCTTCTAAAATTTTAAAATGCAAATCGGTCCAGGTTTTTAACTGCCGTAGGAATCGCACTTATTTTGAAAAAATCACTAAAATCGCCGTACCCCACCCACCAATTTTTTTTTTTTTCCGTTTTTCCGTTCAGTCATTCATATAGAGAACTATTTAAAATGTATGTTTGTATTATATTTGTATTATTTATAACTTACTTTATCACAATTTGTACATTTAAATGACTGACATCATGTCTTCGCTTTACTGGATGAATAATTTTCACTCAATTTACTAAGTTACTATATAAATGGCGGATTTGAAGCAAAGAGAATTGAATGTTGTTTAACGGCTCATCAACACAGTACAGGTTATTTAGATCCGCCCCAGAGAGAGGGGAAGGATACATAGGAATCCGGGAACCTGCCCTACTCTTATTATCGAATAGATTCCTATGGTTCTTTAATGTGCTCGGTTGATAGACCGATACACGGGACCGCCCGGTTTACGTCCCCATCCGACGGACGAGGCTAAGGAAAAGTGTCTTGCCCAAGAACACACCGACGGAACTCAGTGGCACCACGGAGGATTGAACCCGGGGCCTCCGGTTACAAATCCGCCGCGCTACCGACTGCGCCACGCCGGCCAACAAAGAGAAGTAATTGTTCATTATTGGCATCATTACATCTATAGAGCATAGGTTTAGTGATATATGACAAAATAATTAAAACTGAATAACATCAGTCAAACTCAAAACAATGACATGGAAGTATCAGGCTCAATCTATCATGCTTTATTGTAATTAATAATTTAGTTATGTTATTAAAATTAATATAATTAACATAATTTATTATATACCAGACTTATTGCCAAAATGAAGTATTTATATAGTATATATGCCAAACACCGGCTACAAATATTATAATTGATATAATAATGTGGCTAACAACCGGCAACAATGATTAAAATTGACGTAATAATGTGGTTATGCGTTGAAAATATGTTGCTTTCCCTATTTTTCCCGCCATTTTGACGCCATATTGGATATCTAAATATAGAAAATGATAAAAGCTTATCATTTTGTGACATCTTTATAGATATCCGTTGCTCATAATTAACAAAGCATTACTGAAATGACATCATATTTTGTGTTATATTTTGGCGGCCATCTTGGACGCCATCTTGGATATTCCATAATGCCCAAGGATGCAACCGTTGCATCACTCGGAATCTTCAATGGCATACCCAAATCTCATAAAATAAACAGAAAAAAAAACTATAGACTATTTTGCAAGGTTCAGCGGAGGCACGGCCGGACTACCAGCCAGTTCGGACGAGTAACATGGGAGTTTAATGGCCCTTGATTTAGTTAAAAATTATATATTTTGCCTCGTTAAGACGATAGGGCCTTCATTTTTAGCTCGACTGATCAGAGTTCAGCAGAGCTTATGCCGTGGTGCGGTGTCCGTCCTCCGTCCGTAAATTTTTTTTGTAGCGACTGCTCCTCTGAAACTACTCCTAGCAAAATTTCAGGTCGGCCGGAAATTCAAGATGGCCGCCACGGATAAAAATAAATTTTCAAAATACAAAATTTGTAGCGACTACTTCTTGAAAACTATAAGTGATATTGATATGGGTCTTTTAAACATGGCTGCGAGTGGCCATCTTTGTTTACATAGAGTTATATAATGAAAATTTGTAGCGACTATTTCTCTGAAACTACTTGACGGATTTTCATGAAACTTCAAAGGAATGTTGCTCTTGATGTCTAATTGATCCTAGCAAAATTTCAGGTTGACCGGAAATTCAAGATGGCCACCATGGCTAAAAATAGATTTTCAAGTTTGTAGCGACTACTTCTTGAAAACTCTTAAGTGATATTGATATGGGACTTTTTCTAAAATGATCAGCATGACATGATGTTGGTCCTTGTCGAAAATTGTTTTGATTCGACATTAAACATGGCTGCCAGCGGCCATCTTTGTTTACATAGAGTTATATAATGAAAACTTGTAGCGACTACTCCTCTGAAACTACTTGATGGATTTTCATGAAACTTCACAGGAATGTTGCTCTTGATGTCTAATTGATCCTAGCAAAATTTCAGGTCGGTCTGAAATTCAAGATGGCCGCCACGGATAATTTTTTTTCTTCAAAATACAAGATTGTAGCAACTACTTCTTGAAAACTATAAGTGATATTGATATGGGACTTTTTCTAAAATGATCAGCATGACATGATGTTGGTCCTTGTCAAAAATCGTTTTGATTCGATATTAAACATGGCTGCCAGCGGCCATCTTTGTTTACATAGATTTATATAGTAAAAACTTGTAGCGACTACTACTCTGAAACTACTTGGCGGATTTTCATGAATCTTTACAGGAGTGTTGCTCTTAATGTCTAATTGATCCTAGCAAATTTTAGATCGACCAGAAATTCAAGATGGCCGCCACAGCTAAAAATAGATTTTTGAAAAATAAGTTTGTAGCGACTACTTCTTGAAAACTATAAGTGATATTGATATGGGACTTTTTCTAAAATGATCAGCATGACATGATGGTTATCCGAGTCGAACATTATTTTGATTCGACGTTAAACATGGCTACGAGTGGCCATCTTTGTTTACATATAGTTATATAATGAAAACTTGTATCGACTACTCCTCTGAAACTACTTGACGGATTTTCATGAAACTCACAGGAATGTTGCTCTTGATGTCTTATTGATCCTAGCAAAATTTCAGGTCGGCCGGAAATTTAAGATGGCCGCCATGGCTAAAAATAGATTTTCAAAATACAAGTTTGTAGCGACTACTTCTTGAAAACTATAAGTGATATTGATATGGGACTTTTTCTAAAATGATCAGCATAACATGATGTTGGTCCTTGTCAAAAATTGTTTTGATTCGATGTTAAACATGGCTCTCAGCGGCCATCTTTGTTTACATAGAGTTATATAATGAAAACTTGTAGCGACTACTCCTCTGAAACTACTTGACGGATTTTCATGAAACTTCACAGGAATGTTGCTCTTGAGGTCTAATTGATCCTAGCAAAATTTCAGGTCGGCCGGAAATTCAAGATGGCCGCCACGGCTAAAAGTAAATTTTCAAAAAACAAGTTTGTAGGGACTACTTCCTGAAATCAAAATCAATCAGTAGAGCTTCAAGGTCATTGACCTCTTGTTAAAAAATAAATTTATAGCGACTACTTCTTGAAAACTATAAGTGATATTGATATGGGACTTTTTCTAAAATGATCAGCATGACATGATGGTTATCCGAGTCGAACATTATTTTGATTCGACGTTAAACATGGCTGCCAGTTTCCATCTTTGTTTACATAAAGTTATATAATGAAAACTTGTAGCGATTACTTCTCTGAAACTACTTGGTGGATTTTCATGAAACTTCACAGGAATGTTGCTCTTGAGGTCTAATTGATCCTAGCAAAATTTCAGGTCGGCCGGAAATTCAAGATGGCCGCCACGGCTAAAAGTAAATTTTCAAAAAACAAGTTTGTAGCGACTACTTCCTGAAATCAAAATCAATCAGTAGAGCTTCAAGGTCATTGACCTCTTGTTGATATATATTTTTTTTTCATTATTTTTCTTATTTTTAGCTTGACTGATAAGAGATCAGCAGAGCTTATGCCGTGGTGCGGCGTCCGTCTGTCCGGCCGTCCGTCCGTCCATCTGTCCGTAAACTTTTATTTGTAGCGACAACTCCTCTGAAACTACTGGATGGATATTCATGAAACTTTACAGAAATGTTGCCCATAAAATCTAGTTGATCCTAGCAAAAATTCATGTTGATGTGAAATCCAAGATGGCCGCCAAAGCTAAAAATAGAGTTTTAAAATACAAGTTTGTAGCGACTACTTCTTGAAAACTATAAGTGATATTGATATGGGACTTTTTCTAAAATGATCAGCATGACATGATGTTGATCCTTGTCAAAAATCTTTTTGATTCAACGTTAAACATGGCTGCCAGCGGCCATCTTTGTTTACATAGAGTTATATAGTAAAAACTTGTAGCGACTACTTCTCTGAAACTACTTGGCGGATTGTCATGAAACTTTACAGGAATGTTGCTCTTGATGTCTAATTGATCCTAGCAAAATTTCAGATCTGCCGGAAATTCAAGATGGCCGTCACAGCTAAAAGTAGATTTTTAAAAAATAAGTTTGTAGCGACTACTTCTTGAAAACTATAAGTGATATTGATATGGGACTTTTTCTAAAATGATCAGCATGACATGATGTTGATCCTTGTCGAAAATTATTTTGATTCGACGTTAAATATGGCTGCCAGTGGCCATCTTTGGTTACATAGAGTTATATTATAAAGACTTGTAGCGACTACTCCTCTGAAACTACTTGAAGGATGTTCATGAAACTTAACAGGAATGTTGCTCTTGATGTCTAGTTGATCCTAGAAAAATTTCAGGTCGGCCGGAAATTCAAGATGGCCACCACAGCTAAAAATAGATTTAAAATAAGTAAGTTTGTAGCGACATCTTCTTCAAAACTATAAGAGATATTGATATGGGACTTTTTCTAAAATGATCAGTATGACATGATGTTGGTCCTTGTCGAATATCGTTTTGATTTGACGTTAAACATGGCTGCCAGCGGCCGTCTTTGTCTACAGAGAGTTATATAATGAAAACTTGTAGCGACTACTCCTCTGAAACTACTTGACGGATTTTCATGAAACTTCACGCCATGGTTAAAAATAGATTTTCAAAAAACAAGTTTGTAGCGACTACTTCCTGAAATCAAAATCAATCAGTAGAGCTTCAAGGTCATTGACCTCTTTTTTTTTTTTTTTAATTTTTGTGTTTTTTAATTACTTCCTTTTTTCATATTTTTTTTTGTTAACGGAATTTGACAAAACTTAGCAGGAAGCATTGGTATGATTTCTAGTTGTGCCTATTGCGTTTTTTTTTCTTCAGTTCATTGATTTTAAGTTACGGCCCCTTGACATTTTTAATTCAGATTTCTTGTCGGCGCTTAACTCCTTCTAAACGCCTTGTTGGATTTCAGTGAACCTTCATTATTAATCGGATCTTTACGAATGCCAATGTCTTTATATCAATGACAGCTAGGACATGTTCGAAAACCAGCCAGATCGGATTAGTTTGACCGGAGTTACGGCCCTTGTTTTGCTGAAAAATGCCATATTAAGCCTTGTGAACACTCTAGCACCTTCATTTATTATTTTATCTTAACCAAACTTGCATAGATTGTTAATATTGATGAAAGATCACAGTATGTGAATGTTAAATGAGACAAATTTTCTAGAAGTTATGTTCAAGAACAGTTCTAGAACTTGTGTTCAAGAACAGTTCTTGAACTATCTGTACTGGAACGCTTCTACTCTGTTTTACATAGAGTTACTTAGGGAAAAACGTTTAAAAAATCTTCTTCTCTGAAACTACAAGAGCCAGAGGTTTAATGTGTTGTATTTACCATCAGCTTACCAAGTTTGTTGAAATGGTGACCCTGGAGTCAAATTTGGCCCTATCCCCGGGGTCACATGTTTTATATAAACTTTTATAGGGACAAACTTAAACAATCTTCTTCTCTGAAATTACAAGAGCCAATGGTTTATTATTTTGTATTTACACTCAGCTTATGGTCCTCTACCAAGTTTGTTCAAATGATGACCCTGTGGTCAAATTTGGCCCCGCCCCTGGGTCACATGTGAAAATTGATTTGTTTTAAAGCCAGCCAAACTTGAGCTAAATACATCCCTCCGCCATATCTTGTTAATTGAAGACAGTTTATGTTAGCCTTTTTAACTTTGAATGCGCTTTTTAGATTTTATAAAATTAGGTCAGTTTGACATCCAAGATTGCCGCCATTACCATATATGGTCAAAACCGTAAAAAATCTCCAAAACTGCTGGACAGATTTTGAAGTTTGTTGAAATGGTGACCCTTGGGCCACATTTGGCTCCGTCCCAGGGGTCATATGTTTTAAATAGACTTGTATAGGGAAATACTTAAAAAATATTCTTCCGAAACTACAAGAGCCAGAGGTTTAATTTTACATTTACTATAAACTTATGGTCCTCTACCAAGCTTGTTCAAATGGTGATCCTGGGGTCACAATTTGCCATGCCCCAGGGGTCACATGTTTTACATAGACTTATATAGGGATAATCTTAAAAAATCGTTTCTCAGCAGAGCTTATGCCGTGGTGCGATGTCCGTCCGTCTGTCCGTAAACTTTTTTTGTAGCGACTACTCCTCTGAAACTACTGAATGGATTTTCATGAAACTTTACAGAAATCTTGCCCTTGAAGTCTAGTTGATTCTAGCAAAAATTCATGTTGATTTGAAATCCAGAATGGCCACCAAATCTAAAAATAGATTTTTACAAAACAAGTTTGTAGCGACTACTTCTTGAAAACTCTAAGTGATATTGATATGGGACTTTTTCTAAAATGATCAGCATGACATAGTGATGATCCTAGCAACATTTCAGGTTGGTCGGAAATTCAAGATGACCACCACAGCTAAAAATAGATTTTCAAAAAACAAGTTGGTAGCGAGTACTTCTTGAAAACTATAAGTGATATTGATATGGGACTTTTTCTAAAATGATCAGTATGGAATGATGTTGATCCTCGTCGAGATTATTTTGATGCGACATTACCAGCGGCCATCCTTGTTTACATAGAGTTTTATAATGAAAACTTGTAACGACTACTCCACTGAAACTACTTGATGGATTTTCATGAAACTTCACAGGAATGTTGCTCTTGGTGTCTAATTGATCCTAGCAAAATTTCAGGTCGGCCAGAAATTCAAGATGGCTGCCACGGCTAAAAATAAATTTTCAAAAAGCAAGTTTGTAGCGACTACTTCTTGAAAACTAAGTGATATTGATATGCCTCTTTTCCTAAAATGATCAGTATGACATGATGTTGATCCTTGTCAAAAATTATTTTGATTCAACGTTAAACATGGCTGCCAGTGGCCATCTTTGTTTACATAGAGTTATATAATGAAAACTTGTAGCGACTACTCTGAAACTACTTGACGGATTTTCATGAAACTTCACATGAATGTTGCTCTGGAAGTCCAATTGATCCTAGCAAAACTTCAGGATGGCCGCCACAGCTAAAAATAGATTTAAAAACAAGTTTGTAGGGACTACTTCTTGAAAACTATAAGTGATATATTGATATGGGACTTTTTCTAAAATGATCAGCATGACATGATGTTGGTCCTTGTCGAAAATCGTTTTGATGCGATGTTAAACTTGGCTCTCAGCGACCATCTTCGTTTACATAGAGTTATATAATGAAAACTTGTAGCGACTACTCCTCTGAAACTACTTGCCTGATTTCCATGAAACTTCACAGGAATGCTGATCTAGCTATCAAAAACCTATGAGTAGAGCTTCAAGGTCATTGACCTCTTGTTATTAGTATTTCCTGTTTGGATGTGTTTTCCCTTTTGTTAATTTTTCTAAAGTTTGTATATAAAGATTTTGCATGTTTTACATAGATTTATATAGGGAATTAAAATTTAAAAATCTCGGTTGAGGGTGGTTTATTTTTTTGCATTTTTAAAAAGGTATTGAAAGGAATTAAATGATAAAACCCCTTAATATAAGAGGCATTTTAGCTTCTAGAGCATTCACAGGCCCTCTTGTATTTGTTATTATTAAAAAGATCTTTGTTTACATAGGGTTATCTAGTAAAAACTTGTTGCGACTACTCCTCTGTAACTACTTGACGGATTTTCATGAAACTTCACAGGAATTTTGCTCTTGATGTCTTATTGATCCTAGCAAAACTTCAGGTTGGCCAGAAATTCAAGATGGCCACCACGGCTAAAAATAGTTTTTCAAAAAACAAGTTTGTAGCGACTACTTCTTGAAAACTATAAGTGATATTGATATGGGACTTTTTCTAAAATGATCAGTATGACATGTTACAGTTGTTGATCCTTGTCAAAAAGTATTTTGATTTGAGGTTTACCACCACTAATTATATGTAAACCTCCGAGGTGTAGTCGAATGTAATTCCTATAATCAGGGATGAGAATTTTCTGCGGATTCGCGGATTTCCGAGTTTTTTTGACTGCCAGGACCATTTTTGAAATCAGTGTAAATTCGTAGAGAAATTTGATGGGGGTGAGGGGGAGGTATAGACATATACCCAAGCCAAAGAATGAGTCACACTTCTCAACGTAATCCTTTAATTGCACCCGCTTATGCAATGCAATTAGCATCCACAGCGGCGATCAGCGATTACCCCGGACAGTTTTTATCAACAATCAACCATGCCGGAAGTCCCGCCTCCAAATTACTTTAATTGACAGTCGGCATTGTCGATATTATCCAATCAATTGACCCGATCTATTTTAATCCAGACCCGCTAGCCAATGAAACGACTATTACGACTACTACAGGTAAATCACGTGTTCGTCACGTGATTACCTGTTCGTCACGTGGTGAACTGAAAATGGCGATACACTGAAAAAATAACACTAACACGTCGATTAATTAGCAATCAGGCCGATTTGTCGGCAATCTTTCGATGAATAAAAAACTAAGGACTTTTGATAATGGAAGTATGTTTGATATGAAATGGTAGGTGTGCATTTTTTTTTATTGTTTCTCAGTGTATTGTTGAGCGTAATTGTAACAGACATGAAAGGCGGGTGGGGTAACGTTTTTTGCATAGTTAGTGTACTACATTGTTATTACGTTCGAAGAATTGAGTTGTCAAAAAATTGAAATAAAAACAAAACAAACTGATATATACATAATCAGTTTGATTTCGTATTTGACAGTGCTAATGTTTACATTTCAAAATGAGTTTGTTGAACTTTTTCAGTGTTAAAAAAAGGAAAATATGAAAGCGAAAGTGAAAATAAAAAGATGAAAAATGTAGAATGTGACGCACAGCCAATCAAAAAGTCAAAATCATCTGGTGTAGTGGACAAAAACATAAAAATAAAATGTTTTTGAAAAAAATTCCAAAATTTCAAACATAACCTTGTAAAAAGTTTTTTTTTTTTTTGTATATTTGTAGCAGTTTAAAAACAGTCTGAGATTCTCGAATAGCACCAGAGTGCAGGATTTTGCATCTAGGTTTCAAATTTTTTCCGGGGAGGGCATGGACCCCACTAGGGGTTTCAGAGTTTTTATTTGGACCCCATTCTCATCCCTGTATAATAAAAAGAAATCCCTCCTTTTTTGATGGAAATGGGCATTACAAGAAGGGGAAAACTGCCCATTTCTATTCGATTTTGTGGTTATATGTATAAGAAGCGTTCTAATAGGTTTTACTGGATCACTAATGAACATTTTCGAAATTTCGACTCTATGCTTACACTTTGTGAGCAATGAAAACAGTCAATCAATAAAAACAGCTGTACCCTTGACCTGTTTAGTAAACAAACAAGAACTTTCTTACATGTCTTGTGACCCTACGTTTTCTGGTGATTAAGTGGAAAAATAGTTTTCTATATGAACATTACACTTATTGCATTATCCATACTTGAGTTGAATTTGCAGCAAATCATTAATATGTGACACTTTAACATTGGTGTCTATGGGGAAAATAATTAGTGCTTTCATACCTATAAGAGATGCTCGCAGTAATTATGACTCCCTCAGATTCGTACCTAGGGACACTTTTCCGATAATAATTGGTAAAATAAGCTCAGAAATAAGTTTTCCATAGTTTATTACATAGGTTTTGAGCGGTTTTAGTCCAATTTTGTCTATAAAAGCCGTAATTTTGAGTTTCATTTCTTTTTCGTGTTTTAAATGGCGTATTGGTGAAGTGTTTGCAGTTCAACTATGTCTTTTTGGTATCAACATGTAGGGTTGCATGTTTTCATGAATTAAATCTGCATGGCAACAGGTTTGGTAGGCATGAAACCACTAAATCTTTTCCCTACCCCACTAAAATGTGAAAAATGAAGATTTGTGTAAAAGGTAAACTATTATTCCTTATCATTCAAACTCGACTTGGTAGCGTTCAGCTAGTATCAAATCTGATTTTAGCGGTATTTTTTGCATTATTAAGCTTGTATTCGCTACTATAATCAGGTATGGTACCACCAATTTTGAAGAATTTGATTGAAAAATCAATTTTGGCATGAAAATCGACATAAATTGGCATATTCATCGTCCTAATTGTACCTAAAATGCAGATTTTATTTATGTCCATTGAATGTTCTAAACATAAATTTTGATCTATTTAATATGGTTTATTGACATGAAATGCCGTTTGGTATGACAATTCAGATAGTGTAAAATTAAAAAAAATATCTCTGACTTCTGTCGATTTCAGACTATTGTCCTTGGTATTCACAAGACCGTATCTCGGCAAATAATCATTTGATTTGCATGAAGTAGGTGTTTTTAAGCTTTTTATGAAAATGATAACACAAAATCCTCGTTTAAGAAACATCTAAACATGTTTTCACCTCTTATAGGTTTACCACCACTAATTACATGTAAACCTTACATGTAAACCTCCGAGGTGTAGTCGAATATAGTTCCTATAATAATAAGTAATCCCCCCTTTTTTAGCTCTACTGGCCAAGGGCCAGCAGAGCTTATGGGATGGTGTGTTGTCCGTCTTCCGTCGTCCGTCGTCTGTCCGTCCGTCCGTCCGTTAACTTTTCTTCGAACGACTTCTCCTCAGAAACCGCTTGGCTAATTTTGACCAAACTTCACCTGGATGATCCTTAGATGAATGCTTTTTAGATTGGTTAAAATTAGGTCAGCACTACATCCAAGATGGCTGCCATTACTATATATGGTCGAAACCTTAAAAAATCTTCTTCTCCAGAATCGCTGGACAGATTTCAACAGTTTTTCTTTTAAAATGATCGCCAACACCTACACTATTAAGCTTGTTCAAATAAAGTCCCTGGGATCAAAAATGGCAGTGCCCCGGGGGTCCAAAGTTTGTATATTGAGGTTTTGCATGTTTTTCATATAGACATATAGGAAAAAACTTTAAAAAATCTTCTTCTCTGAAACCACAAGGCACAGAGCTCTCATGTATTACATGTAGCATCAGCTTATGGTCCTCTACTAAGTTTGTTCAAATGGTGACCCTGGGGTCAAATTTGTCCCCGCCCGGGGGGTCAAAGTTTTACATAGACTTATATAGGATTTTTTTTTTAAAAATCTTCTTCTCGGAAACTACAACAGCCAGAGGTTTGATATTTTGCATTTACTATAAGCTTATGGTCCTTTACCAAGTTTGTTCAAATGGTGACCCTCGGGTCACATTTGGCCCCGCCCCAAGGGTCACATGTTTTACATAGACATGTATAGGGAAAAACTTTAAAAATCTTCTTCTCTGAAACTGCAAGAGCCAGAGGTTTATTATTTTGCATTTGCTTTAAGCTTATGGTCTTCTACCAAGTTTGTTCAAATGGTGACCCTGGGGTCACATCTGGCCCCCCCCCCCCCTATGTCACAGTTTTACATAAATGCTTGTATAGGGAAAAACTCAAAAAAATCTTCTTCTCTGGAACCAAATTTGTCCCCGCCCCGAGGTTCACAGTTTTACATAGACTTATATAGGATTTTTTTTTTAAAAATCTTCTTCTCGGAAACTACAAGAGCCAGAGGTTTGATATTTTGCATTTATTATAAGCTTATAGTCCTTTACCAAGTTTGTTCAAATGGTGACCCTGGGGTCACATTTGGCCCCGCCCCAAGGGTCACATGTTTTACATAGAGATGTATAGGGAAAAACTTAAAAAATCTTCTTCTCTGAAACTGCAAGAGCCAGAGGTTTATTATTTTGCTGTTGTTATAAGCTTATTGTCCTTTACCAAGTTCGTTCAAATTGTGACCCTTGTGTCACTTTTGACCCCGCCCCAAGGGTCACATGTTTTACATAGATATGTATAGGGAAAAATTAAAAAAATCTTCCTCTCTGAAACTGCAAGAGCCAGAGGTTTAATGTTTTGCATTTGCTATAAGCTTATGGCCTTCTACCAAGTTGGTCACATTTGGCCCCATCCTGGGGGTCACAGTTTTACTTAGGCTTGTATAGGCAAAAACTGTTTTTTTATTTTTTTTATTTTCTTTTTAGTTTTTAATTTGATTTATTTTTAATTTTTTTTTTTTTTTAATTTTTTTTTCATTATCTTTTTAATTACTTGACACTTACATGAAAATTTTTGTTAATTTTAATATTTGTCTTTTATACTTACGACAACATTACAATTGCAATATACTCAACTTGCCTTAATCCACGAACGGAAAAACTTCCCCAAATACCCTTCCCGGGACTCCCGGCACCAAGGGCGCCGCCAAATACACCCGTACAAGCAAGAGTCACACAGAGTTACTTCCTCTTTCCGCAAATAAGTCCTAAATTTAAGGAGGGGTGGGTAGTTAATGTTGTCGTAAGTATAATAGACAAATATTAAAATTAACAAAAATTTTCATATTGGTCTATAGATAGCTTACGACAACATTACAATTGCGACTTTAACACAATGAGCTGGGGTGGTACAATGTAACCTGTTATGAGTGCCCGAATATGTAAAGGGGATTTGAACAACTCTGAACAACAAGTAACAAAGCACGCTCAAACCTGCTCTAATTACAAGAAATTAAAGCAGACGAGAGCATGAACCCAAGCAACTTACACTCACCATAGCGTAATCTAGGATCCTGACTGGCGATACAGCCAGTAGGAGGAGCCTCTTAAACTTCTTAGATGGGCAGATGAACGTTACAAGGTGAATATGGCATCCTCATAAGTCCTTCAATTCGTTCAAGGACAATAAGTCCACCACCATCTAAAATTATAATCGGCAATTTCAAGCTAATCCATGGAACAGAAAATTTCTAGTATTACATAGATCAGGTAAATAAGTATCGACACCTTGATTCAATACTTAAAATAACAGCTTCATAACTGAGCTGTTAATGTAACTATGAACACAAGATAACTGTGTGAAGCATAGATAACTATGAACAATACAATATGTATAAACCAAACACATTTGGAACAAGATAAGTAAAATAATAAATAAAACTGCAACTGATTTGTATGCCTAAAGTTACAGACTTGGGCAAGGCCAGGTCAGCTAACTGGTAGAGCAGCACAACCCCATGACTGACTGGGTAGTAAGAACTGGACCCAGTGAAAAATTATTTAAGATAGAATCTAAAAAATAATTTGAATTTTAAGAAATATAAAGGCTCTGACTTTAGTAGCCTTATTGGAATTGCATTAGGTATAAACTCAGACAAAACCAAACAGATTGTTACTGGAATATCTCTAGAAGGGGTTAAACGAGATCCCTTTAGTAGCATGAGCCTGATGACACTTCAGTTCCTAGAATGGGCTCACTAAATCTGAGCCACAAGGCTAAAAGAAAGATAGTCTAAAGGGTAGTCTATCTAAGATTAACCGAAAGGTTCAAAGGAGGGCCGGAGAACAGAAGTCAAACAGGCCAAAAAGAGCCACTTTAACTTCTAAGTATTCAAAACTAAGAAGGGGAGTGATATAAGTTCAAAGTGGGAAACAAGAAAAAACCCAACTCCGACTGCGGTGGAAGTGTAAACAAACAATGCGTTACACTTATTTTAACCAGCTAAACCTCTGTGACCTCAAGTAACCCAGTGAAGGACCTCCTAGAGGTACAATTGTGTGAGCAACTATTACAGAAAACTGAAGTCTGAAAATGTAGTTTGAATCGACAAACGTGAGGTTGCAAACTGATTCCGAATGAATCATAGTGGCAGAGGTAGACTGTAAAACCTGATATAAACCCCGCTTAGGGAAGAAATCAAGATGGACAGAAGTGCTGAGAAAAAAGGGAGACACTATTAAATTAATAATAATAGAATTTATTTATTCAGGGCAACACACCTAGTTAGTGAACAAATCTACCATGTGGCCCTCTAAAGCCAAACTGAGAGATCCTTAGACATGCATTTAGGGCAGCTCTACGAAACCCCTAGACCACGGCAGAATGTCCCCTTGAATGTGGCTGTGTACGGGCACGAACCCCCCCCCCCCCCCCCCCCCCCCCCCCCCCCTTTGTTCTGACCAAGGCAGAATGTCACCTTGAATGTGGTTGTGCACACACATTCACCCCCAATTCACCCCCAAATTTGTGTTCAAGTAAAAGGCCAACGAAATTTTAACATGGCATGAGTAAAGATGTGGCCTTCCAAAAGATCTAGCCGAAAAGAAACTGTGTTTCCATACGAATGTGGCATATAGAACCAATAAATAAATAGATGACAGATGTATCTCAAACTGCCTGAAGGAAAGACTTCAAAAAGAGAAGTCCGGCTCTTATGGCATAATTAATGTACGGATTAGAAGCCGGGTCTAACAATAGTATAGCCTACCATAATGTTAGGAACTTACTCATACTGATAGACCTACTCTCTAAACTGATAGAAAACAAGGAGAATGTATCCTGGTTCTAGCAATACTAAACAGGGGGTGGGGTATGAAAAACAAATACGCCAACTATCATCAGTACCCCTAGGGCTAATGGAGAACGAACCCTGGCACTACAGCCCATTAACTGTATGACTGTATGGGGAAGTGGGAGGGGTAAGGAATCTAGAATCTGGACAATGATCTTAGCTGCAAGAAAGGAGTGTTATGTCCTGCAACCGCATCTAATAAGCTACACAAGGAACGCAACCCCAGAGGTAAGAGATGAATGACGAAGAACTCCATCAGACAAGGCTTAGTCCGAGGAACCGCGAACAAACCCACTTAGGGTTGAGGATAGCGGCTTTGAAGCCGATTACTCCGAACTTATTGAAACTGCCTGGAGATTTAAGAGGTACAGAAGGAGACCTTAATCAACCCTAGGGTAATCCCAAAACCCCACAGGTGTATCAGTGAGAAAACACGCATAATACACTCGTGCTAAGGCTCTGGTGAAAATAAGTTTCTTCTAATAAGAAAATCCCTATATTCACGACAAACCAAAATTGATTCTATTAATAATTTATTATGTACTCTAACCTTGATACTTAAGCAGCAAAACATAATGCGCTAAAACAGAGACGACAAAACGTCAACAGCGGCATTACGTCATTGTCGATATTTCACAAGTGAAACACAAACAATGAAATATAAGGTATATCATAATATCCACAAAAAAACAAGATGCCAGTTGTCTTTGTGGCTGGTATGGGACACGTAAAACTGGACTCCTCCCTTACAGGGCGAAAGCTCTATCAACTGAGCTAACCGGGACACCATCATAAAACAGAGGTGAGTGGCAGTGATATCAAGTAAGAGACTAACCACTCAGCCACGGAAGTCCCCCATATCAACTTACCAGCAAAAGGAAGACTCAGCCAGCAACTGCATGTGCAAATGAATAAAACAGCATCTGCCACTGTACTTAATTTATATAACTTACCTCAAAAAAGGTGGTGATATACATAGATATCATTAACTTTTCAAGTAAGAGGCACACAGAGCAAAGTAGCCGGGTATTTGATAGATACTAGTATACGATATTAGTAAAAGTATTCATATTAGCCCGGTAGAAAGGTTTAAGTTGCAGGGCGAATTAACCGCCTACCTCTTAATGACACCCCTTGATATAAATACTACCGGCGCTAAAAAATAAATGCTCATATACCTGCAAGTCTGATGAGCATAATCCATAGACTGGCAATAATCATCTTAGTCCTGCCACAAACAGTACTCAACAAGGCGATAGGACAAGTTGAATTAGGTGTCCTGATAAGGAAAACCATATACAGAAATAAATAAACTGATTTACTTCTTAAGACTGTGGCTACAATTAACGCTGAAACCTATGCACGTTATGGCGAAGGCCATGAATTCTTACCATAATCATTAGAGTATGACGGAGAAGCCGTAGTCACTTACATAATCCTTGATATTCTTTAGACGGAACTCGACAGCAGGTATCGACTTCTATCGAGGTTACCTGCAAAACTAGTTCTGTAGTTAAGTCCATAAGGACAGAAAAGAACAAAAATAATTCACTAAGAATCTTTAGTTTAAGACAAGTATCAGACTCCTGTAGTGGTTATAAAGCAAACCATGAGAGGAATTACTTTAAATTGAAATACTATTAACGCTTTTTAGTAAACGCCGAGATATTCAAAGATACGAAAGCATTAAATAAGTTTCTAAAATCGAGAACATAGGCAGACAATGCTTAAGAAGTGTTTACAAATGTTGCAACAACTTGGAAAAAAGGGTAATTCTGTTCGACAAAAGAATGAATTCTATTTGAGAATAGAATACCACCAGGCCTGCTATTAATCAGAATCAGAGATAAGACTTCGATAATTTACCTTCTCTGAATGTAGATGGCCTGTATAGAGCGCCCTGTCAGTAGGAAGATATGACTTCCCTACGAATTAAAAAGGCCTTTCCCAGTAGAGAGCACCGTCTAGGAAAGTATGATTTCCTAAAGAGGTCTCAGTCCTATTGATGGTAAGTGTTTCTGACACCACACTGAAAAGGAAGAACAAGGAAAGTGTCTCTGACACATTTTACTAGTATGTTAAAAGTATGTGTCAGAAGTGGGATCTGAACCCACGTGTACGGTCGTGGACCAGAACACTCGTTTATGAAGGTATAACCTTGAGTCTGGCGCCTTAGACCATAGGCCCTCCTGACAGGTAATCCATATGTTTATCTTTATTTCTTAATTGCTATCATATGATTTGATTACCTGTTAGTTCAATGTCATGTTCACATTGTTATGAATATTACAATAAAATATTCTATTCTATTCTATTTAATCTGTGATTATACAACACGTAAGAAATTATAATAACAGATAATTGTGACCCATGACAGAAACTTCCCATTACATGTGAGTACCAACACAGAAACCTAAGTCCTCTTCCCATACCATAGAAAGAAGTCTTATTTAGCTTCCCTCCAGACAACTAGTCTGGATTTTATACTAGCAGAGACCTTCAGAAGAGACTACATCCTTCGTTAGGTGGCCCTAACCATAACAACGGTATTGAATACAGTAAGAATACCGTAAGAATACCCTTTCGGCCCTAGGCCGTGCTTAAAAGTATAAATTTCAGCTGAGGAAGTATTACCTGAGCTGTCTCTAGACAGGTGACGGTTGCTCCTAGACCGCCCTCTGTGTGTTGACTCTCTGAAAGGTGACCTGGAGGAGTGAATGGAATCTGTTCTGAGGACCTTCAGATTACCCATGAGGCAGAGAGTTTGTAGTCGGCGTGACCCCCACACTACCTGGTAGCTTGAGCAGGAGTGGGTGGGGTACGGGACTTTCTTTAGTGAGCGCAAGATAGTCGACGTCGTTCATTGACTGAGCTAAGCGGGCTATTGAGCTACAAAGGAACGAGTAGCCTTTGTTTTGGTTGTCTCCAAGCGAATGCGACCACTCCAACAGTGTACCCACGAGGTAGAGAGTTATCTGAGTCACCATGGTCCCCCGCACAGGAGTGGGTGGGGTATGGGACTGCATATGGCTGGGTTGGGAGACATCACCGATAGAAGGTCGAGACTTCGTACGGGTGACCTTTCCAATCCCTGGGAGTCCGGACGGGCCGTAGTGGGCTAGGGCCCGACTCCCCATTGCTGTTACGTTCACAGGAGTGGGTGGGGAATGGGACTGCATATGGCTGGGTTGGGAGACATCACCGATAGAAGGTTGAGACTTCGTACGGGTGACCTTTCCAATCCCTGGGAGTCCGGACGGGCCGTAGTGGGCTAGGGCCCGACTCCCCATTAGACTAGGGTCCCACTCCCCATTGCTGTTACTGAAATATAAGAAAATAACAGCAGAAGGTGTTCTAAAAGCACCAACTGTGATTATATAACAAACAACACGAACCCAATAATATAAGAAGAAAACTATTTACTGGCGTGTTGACACGAGTAGGAAGGGTGTCTACGTTCCGGTGTCAAATTCAAAACTTCTAATAGAAGTTAAAAGCCATTTTTCGACAGAATTTACAAATGTTGGTAAACCGGAAGTAGACAGCATATGGTTGTGTTTACGAATTGCGGTCTGAATTAACTGCGTAAAGAACAAAAACCGGTGTAAAAAACACCAATTACGATCATAAACTCGTAAGAAAATAACATATGGGAAGTAAAATTAAAGTAATAAAACAATTAAAACCATTTGTTACGTGGAAAAAGACAAATATTTTGAGACCGTCGATTTATGGCTGTTCTTACCGATGACGCCACGACGGAAAGAGGAAGTAACTCTGTGTGACTCTTGCTTAAAGGGTGTATTTGGCGGCGCCCTTGGTGCCGGGAGTCCCGGGAAGGGTATTTGGGGAAGTTTTTCCGTTCGTGGATTAAGGCAAGTTGAGTATATTGCAATTGTAATGTTGTCGTAAGCTATCTATAGACCAATTTTAAAATTTCTTGTCGGCGCTACTCATCCTTAAAATGCCTTGTTGGATTTCGATGAAACTAGGCAGGAAGCATCGGTAAGATGTCTAGTTGTGCATATCACGATTTTGTTCCAGTTCGCTGATTTTTGACGGAGTTATGGCACTTTGACATTTTTATTTTAAATTTCTTGTCGGCGCTACTCCTCTTAAACGGCTTGTTGGATTTCTACGAAATTTGGCAGGAAGCCTCAGTATGATGTCTAGTTGTGCAGAGCACGGTATATCAATGAAATCTTGGACAATTTCGAAAACCAGCTAGATCTTGTTAGTAATAACAGAGTTATGGCCCTTGATTCGTTGAAAAATGCTATATTGTATTTTCCTTTGTTAAATCTATAGGAGAAGAGAGCTATATCTAGCTATATCTATCTAAATCTATACGAGCTATTTTAGCAAGTAGAGCGTCCACAGGCCCTCTTGGGCCTCTTGTTGATGGAAATGGGCATTACAAGTAGGGGAAAACTGCCCATTTCTATTCGATTTTGTGGTTATATGTATAAGAAGCGTTCTAATAGGTTTTACTGGATCACTAATGAACATATTTCGAAATTTCAACTCTATGCTTACACTTTGTGAGCAATGAAAACGGTCGATCAATAAAAACAGCTGTACCCTTGACCTGTTTAGTAAACAAACAAGAACTTTCTTACATGTCTTGTGACCCCACGTTTTCTGGTGATTTTTCAAGTGGAAAAACAGTTTTCTATATGAACATTACACTGCTGCTTTATCCATACTTGAGTTGAATTTGCAGCAAATCATTAATATGTGACCACAACCGATTACCGGCAGCCGTAGGCACAGTTCGGCAGCCGTAGGCACAGTTCCCGGTAAAAAAAAACAAGTTTCAAAAGGGTAAATTAATCTAGTTTAATGACTTGTTAGCCTTAAACTATTAGAAAAGTGAATGGCCCATTTTAATTCGGAAGGAATGTTGTGTATGTCACCTGATTCCCGTGAAATTTAAACCTATATTATGCGAGTTACGGTAGGTTAAATGTTGAAATTAAGCTAAAAAATGTGATTGTAGAAAGTAAGAGACCTGGTACTCGGTAAATAGTCAAGTTTAAGAGATTTCAGACATACTGCCATAAAATATAATCTTTCCTGCATAAACAGTCCAAATTTTAGCCCACATAACATTTTTAGCTCGACTATTCGAAGAATAAGAGAGCTTATGTAATCACCCCGGGGTCGGCGTCGGCGTTGGCGTCGGCGTCCCACATCAAGGTTTGCGTGTAAGCTGTGTTTACAAGTCTATATCTCTTACATTTCTTATCCTACCATAACCAAATTTGTTCATGGGCTTCCTTGTAGCATTATCTTAAGGGCTGCATAAGCAATTTTGGTTCCTGTAACCCATGGGCTCCCATGGAACCCAAATTATGATAGCCCATAAAATGTGCCCCATTTCACATCAAATTTTGCGTGTAAGCAGTGTTTACAAGTCTATATCTCTTACAATTCTTACCCTAGCACAACCAAATTTGGCCATGGGCTTCCTTATAGCATTATCGTAAGGGCTGCTTAAGTAATTTGGTTCCTGTAACCCCTGGGCTCCCATGGAACCCAAATTCTGATAGCCCTTAAAATGTGTCTGTTTCACATCAAATTTTGCGTGTAAGCTGTGTTTACAGGTCTATATCTCTAACATTTTTTGTCCTAGCTGAACTAAATTTTGAAATTTGTTTCCTTATAGTATGTTGTAAAGGGTTGGATAAGTAATTTTGTCTTCTGCAAATTCTGGGCTCCCATGGAACCGAAATTGTGATGGCCCATAAAATGTGCAATAAAGGCAGATCTAGGTTTGCATGTAAGCATGTATATATCTATAATTTTGGTTTGGGATTTGTTATAGCATTATGCATCTTATTACTTCACCCAAATTGGGGCATGGGCTCCCCCCTCTACCCCCTCTCCCACTCCCCTCCAACTTTTTTTTATTTTTTAAAAAAAAATATTTCTGTGTTGTTTTAGTAAATTTTTACACATAAATGTTTCAACCCTCCCCCCCCCCCCCCCCCCCCCCCCCCCCCCCCCCCCCCGCCTCTCACCCCATCAACCCCCACCCTGCCCCAGACTTGAATTTTTTTTTTTTTTTTACATATTTCTGTGTTGCTTTTGTCAATTCTTACACATATATGTTGCAACACTCCCCGCGCCCCCCTCCCCCCCCATCACACCACCCACCACGCCCCACACTTGAATTTTTTTATTTTTTTTACAGAGTTCTTACACACATATGTTGCCTCCCCCCTAACCCCCAACGTAATACCCGCCTCTCACCCCCACCCCGCCCCAGACTTGAAACTTTTTTTTTTTTTTTTTACATATTTCTTTGTTGTTTTAGTCAATTTTTACACATATATGTTGCCCCATCCAGCCCCCCCTCAACCCACTCCTGCCTCTCACCCCCACTCCACCCCACCCCACCCCACCTCACCCCCACTTGAAACTATTATATATATTTTTTACATATTTCTGTGTTGCTTTTGTCAATTCTTACACATATATGTTACAAAAATGTCATCATTAACCAAATGAGATTATGTGTTATTTAATTATGACCATTTAAAGTTTGCCTAATGAGCATGTTTAAGCTAAAATTTAAGCAAATTAGGTACACTTAAAGTGGTCACACCTTTATGGTAGATATTCTGATTTTGCCGATGAGGACATTTTTGGGAAATTCAGACACTAAAGGACTAGGTATGATAAGGGACAAAATTGGCCCCCAATATTGAAAGTTTTAATACACATTAGTTTTGAACATCTAATTTAGCTACAAATGAACTGATTCAATATTAAAACTCATAACATTAGTACGTTTGAAGGCTCTAAATGAGTTTAAGAGCCCCATAAACAAGGCCTTTTCTTTCAAAATATGACATTTTTGTTCATTTTCAGCAGTTTTCGATCAGTTTTTGGTCTTGTAAATACAGAGCGCACCCTCGAGCACAGCTGATTTTTTGTTGAAACAGGTACTTGATAGGGATGCATCATCAGCCAAAAAACTGTGTGTGTTCGGAGGTGCGCTCTACATTTTTAGGATCAAAATCTTGCCCAGAAAGGTCCAAAATCTACAAAATTACCAAAAATACCGTTTTTTGAGACTGTATTAAAACTTCTAGATAAATAAAATAAATAAAAATATATTTTGAAGATAGAATATGATCAGTTTACTTCAATATGCAAAACAGATTATATGTAAATATTATTTGTTTGCATTTTGAATATATTGGGGGGCATAATACCCCCTTATCATACCTTGTCCTTTTTATTTAGACAATAGACATATACTTGGATTTCGTCTCACCAAAGCAAAAAAGTTTGAATGTCTTCATGTGTCAACTTTGAACTTTCGTGGGTATCTGCGCTATATCCGTTACAATTTGATACCAACTTTAAATAGTGTCCTATGATTATTACTTTTTGAGTTAAGTACACTTTTGAGCGACTACATTATTGATTTATATGCGTGTCCTATATATCAGTAGACGTTTGATTCAGATACATTAAGTTACACAGAGTGGCCTTAAAACGTAATTAATGTGATGTGTTCAACTATGCAATAATTAAAATTAAGCAATCTCTTCCAAAACATCTAAATATCAAACGCCTGTTATCATAAATGGTGAATTATAAAAAGGGACGTAACTCAGCACAACATACGATTGTTATTAAAACGTGTCTTTCTATGTACTTTACCGTCGGAATGAAGGTTTAACCAGCCTATATTCACGTTTACCTACGGTTGGTGAGTTTTCTTAAACGTTTATGGAAGGACCGAAGATGTATATAATGCTTTATACAGTACTTCTTCATTAGTATTTTCGAAATTACACCACTATACCAAAGGAGAAAAGACTTTAGCGTCCGATGTTTTTGGAACTGTACCACACGCCTGCCATTTTTCGGAACTGTACTAGCTACCTGCCAATAAATAATGGAACTGTACCTTACTCCTGCCATTTTTAGCTCTACTGATCAGAGATCAGCAGAGCTTATGCCGTGATGCGGCGTCCGTCTGTCTGTCCGTAAACTTTTTTTTGTAGCGACAACTCCTCTGAAACTACTGAATGGATTTTCATGAAACTTTACAGAAATGTTGCCCATGAAGTCTAGTTGATCCTAGCAAAAATTCATGTTGATGTGAAATCCAAGATAGCCGCCAAATCAAAAATAGGTTTTTAAAAAACAAGTTTGTAGCGACTACTTCTTGAAAACTATAAGTGATATTGATATGGGTCTTTTTCTAAAATGATCAGCATGACATGATGTTGGTCCTTGTCAAAAATCGTTTTGATTCGACGTTAAACATGGCTGCCAGCGGCCATCTTTGTTTACATAGAATTATATAATGAAAACTTGTAGCGACTACTCCTCTGAAACTACTTGACGGATTTTCATGAAACTTCACAGGAATGTTGCTTTTGATGTCTAATTGATCCTAGCAAAATTTTAGGTCGGCCGGAAATTCAAGATGGCCGCCACGACTAAAAATAAATTTTCAAAATACAAGTTTGTAGCGACTTCTGCTTGGAAACTATAAGTGATATTGATATGGGACTTTTCTAAAATGATCAGCATGACATGATGTTGGTCCTTGTCAAAAATTGTTTTGATTCAACATTAAACATTGCTGCCAGCGGCCATCTTTGTTTACATAGAGTTATATAGTAAAAACTTGTAGCGACTACTCCTTTGAAACTACTTGGTGGATTTTCATGACACTTTACAGGAATGTTGCTCTTAATGTCTAATTGATCGTAGCAAAATTTCAGATCGGCCAGAAATTCAAGATGGCCGCCACAGCTAAAAATAGATTTTTAAAAAAGAAGTTTGTAGCGACTACATCTTGAAAACTATAAGTGATATTGATATGGGACTTTTTGTAAAATGATCAGCATGACATGATGGTTATCAGAGTCAAACATTATTTTGATTCGACGTTAAACTTGGCTGCCAGTGGCCATCTTTGTTTACATAGAGTTATATAATGAAAACTTGTAGCGACTACTCCTCTGAAACTACTTGATGGATTTTCATGAAACTTCACAGGAATGTTGCTCTTGATGTCTAGTTGATCCTAGAAAAACTTCAGGTCGGCCGGAAATTCAAGATGGCCGCCACAGCTAAAAATAGATTTAAAATAAATAAGTTTGTAGCGACTACTTCTTCAAAACAATAAGAGATACTGATATGGGACTTTTTCTAAAATGATCAGTATGACATGATGTTGGTCCTTGTCAAAAATTGTTTTGATTCAACGTTAAACATTGCTGCCAGCGGCCATCTTTGTTTACATAGAGTTATATAGTAAAAACTTGTAGCGACTACTCCTTTGAAACTACTTGGCGGATTTTCATGACACTTTACAGGAATGTTGCTCTTAATGTCTTATTGATCCTAGCAAAATTTCAGTTCGGCCAGAAATTCAAGATGGCCGCCACAGCTAAAAATAGATTTTTAAAAAAGAAGTTTGTAGCGACTACATCTTGAAAACTATAAGTGATATTGATATGGGACTTTTTGTAAAATGATCAGCATGACATGATGGTTATCAGAGTCAAACATTATTTTGATTCGAAGTTAAACTTGGCTGCCAGTGGCCATCTTTGTTTACATAGAGTTATATAATGAAAACTTGTAGCGACTACTCCTCTGAAACTACTTGACGGATTTTCATGAAACTTCACAGGAATGTTGCTTTTGATGTCTAATTGATCCTAGCAAAATTTTAGGTCGGCCGGAAATTCAAGATGGCCGCCACGACTAAAAATAAATTTTCAAAATACAAGTTTGTAGCGACTTCTGCTTGGAAACTATAAGTGATATTGATATGGGACTTTTCTAAAATGATCAGCATGACATGATGTTGGTCCTTGTCAAAAATTGTTTTGATTCAACATTAAACATTGCTGCCAGCGGCCATCTTTGTTTACATAGAGTTATATAGTAAAAACTTGTAGCGACTACTCCTTTGAAACTACTTGGTGGATTTTCATGACACTTTACAGGAATGTTGCTCTTAATGTCTAATTGATCGTAGCAAAATTTCAGATCGGCCAGAAATTCAAGATGGCCGCCACAGCTAAAAATAGATTTTTAAAAAAGAAGTTTGTAGCGACTACATCTTGAAAACTATAAGTGATATTGATATGGGACTTTTTGTAAAATGATCAGCATGACATGATGGTTATCAGAGTCAAACATTATTTTGATTCGACGTTAAACTTGGCTGCCAGTGGCCATCTTTGTTTACATAGAGTTATATAATGAAAACTTGTAGCGACTACTCCTCTGAAACTACTTGATGGATTTTCATGAAACTTCACAGGAATGTTGCTCTTGATGTCTAGTTGATCCTAGAAAAACTTCAGGTCGGCCGGAAATTCAAGATGGCCGCCACAGCTAAAAATAGATTTAAAATAAATAAGTTTGTAGCGACTACTTCTTCAAAACAATAAGAGATACTGATATGGGACTTTTTCTAAAATGATCAGTATGACATGATGTTGGTCCTTGTCAAAAATTGTTTTGATTCAACGTTAAACATTGCTGCCAGCGGCCATCTTTGTTTACATAGAGTTATATAGTAAAAACTTGTAGCGACTACTCCTTTGAAACTACTTGGCGGATTTTCATGACACTTTACAGGAATGTTGCTCTTAATGTCTTATTGATCCTAGCAAAATTTCAGTTCGGCCAGAAATTCAAGATGGCCGCCACAGCTAAAAATAGATTTTTAAAAAAGAAGTTTGTAGCGACTACATCTTGAAAACTATAAGTGATATTGATATGGGACTTTTTGTAAAATGATCAGCATGACATGATGGTTATCAGAGTCAAACATTATTTTGATTCGAAGTTAAACTTGGCTGCCAGTGGCCATCTTTGTTTACATAGAGTTATATAATGAAAACTTGTAGCGACTACTCCTCTGAAACTACTTGACGGATTTTCATGAAACTTCACAGGAATGTTGCTCTTGATGTCTAATTGATCCTAGCAAAATTTCAGGTCGGCCGGAAATTCAAGATGGCCGCCACGGCTAAAAATAAATTTTCAAAAAACATGTCTGTAGCGACTACTTCCTGAAATCAAAATCAATCAGTAGAGCTTCAAGGTCATTGACCTCTTGTTCAATACCCGATCGTGTTTAAAAACCCACAATTATTTTAATAAAATGTTCTGTGGGCTAAAATTTGGACTGTTTATTCAGGAAAGATTATATTTTATGGCAGTATGTCTGAAATCTCTTAAACTTGACTATTTACCGAGGACCAGGTCTCTGACTATCTACAATCACATTTTTTAGCTTAATTTCAACATTTAACCTACCGTAAGTCGTATAATATAGGTTCAAATTTCACGGGAATCAGGTGACATACACAACATTCCTTCCAAATTAAAATGGCTTATTCACTTTTCTAATAGTTTAAGGCTAACAAGTCATAAAACTAGATTTATTTACCCTTTTGAAACTTGTTTTTTTTTTTACCTGGATCTGTGCCTACGGCTTCCAAACTGTGCCTACGGCTGCCGGTAATCGGGTGTGGTGACACTTTAACATTGGTGTCTATGGGGAAAATAATTCGTGCTTTCATACCTATGTTGTTAAACATGGCCGCCAGTGGCCATCTTTGTTTACATAGAGTTATATGATGAAAACTTGTAGCCACTACTCCTCTGAAACTACTTGACGGATTTTTCATGAAACTTCACAGGAATGCTCATCAAGCTATCAAAAATCTATCAGTAGAGCTTCAAGGTCATTGACCTCTTGTTTTTTATATCTCACCATTGCCATGTGCAATTATTATAAAACTTGGACAGTATGTTTGGTAACTAGGTTTTCAAAATTAAAGCATTTTCCCACTCCCAAACAAACTATCTAGAAAAGCTCTATTAAATAGTTTCACCAAACACACAGGCACTCATCTTTCACATTTTGTAAAACCGGCTTTAACTTTAACGCCACATGGCATTTCTCTCTTGTTATCTACGAAAACTCGGACAAGTTCGAAAACTAGCCCAATTGAAGGAGTAACAGCGGAGTTATAGGCAGTGAGCTAGTAGGAGAAACCCTCCCCCCCCAGGGGGAATTTTGTAGGGTATGATTTTCTGAAAGAACATACAGTAAGTTTCAAAATGAGACATGTGTGCCATCTGAGCGTTGGGGCTTTAGTGAGTTTTGGGGGAAAATGTTGCGTTTTTAGACAAAAATCGCTGAAATCTGGAATTATTTTTTAGAAAAAGAATGGAATATATTAGAACCAATTTGAATGGATGGAATCTTTCTCGGAACGCATCTCTACGTGTCCCACCATATAATTTGTGGATCTGATGCTTAAATATTGAGATTTTGGGTAAAAATGTTAAAAAATTGAATAAAATCGCTGATTTCTGTAATACATTGGGGATATTTAACTAAAAAATAGAAAAATATCTAATACAATAGAAAAAAGAAATATTGTAACCTTTTTGGGCAGGGTAAGGTCCAGTGATTCAGTAGAAAAAAGTCTCAAACCGCATGATGTTTGGAAATGCCTTAATTTTGGGGCGAAAAATGTGTATTTTTGTCAAAAATCGCCGGAATCTGGAATTATTTTTTGAAATTAGTTTGAACATAAACTTATCAAACTGAAGCAATAGAATGTTGCACAGCATACATATTCAAGTTTTTCCTGACACATTATATAACATATGTACTCAAATATTGGCATTTTAGGGCAAAATGTTGGAAAAAAGTACAAAAATCACTGATTTCTGTAATCCATTGGGTTATTGGGTTAAAATATAGAAACAAATTTAATACAATTGAATAAGGACACCTTGTAACATTTTTGGATAGACAAAGGTCCAATAATTAAGTAAAAAAAATTCCCGAACCGTATGATGCTTAAAAATGCCTTAATTTTTAGGCGAAAAATGTGTATTTTTGTCAAAAATCGACGGAATCTGGAATTATTTTTGAAAATAGTTTTAACATAAACTTATCAAATTGAAGTTATATAATGTTGCACAGCATACATATTCAAATGTTTTCTTGCATCATATATAACATATCTGCTGAAATATGTTGGAAAAAAGGACCAAAATCACTATTTCTGCAATCCATTGCGGGTATGGGGTTAAAATCTAGAAAAATATATAATACTGGTACAATAGAAAATAGACTGTAAGCTAGTAGGAGTAACCCTCACCCCAAGGGGAATTTAGTACACCCTATTTTTCTGAAAGCCCATTATGTGTAGAGCATTTTGGAACATGTACGTGTACCAACTTGCGACTTGGACTTTATCACGTTACCGGTATTTCGAACATGATACATAGAGCTATATACAGTATACGTTATAAATAGAGAAATAGTGTTGAGCGACTCTCTGCGTACGGCCACTGGGCCGACTCACAGATTTTGCGACACAACGGGACCGGTGGCCAGCTGTTGGCAAAGGTCCCCAGTACATGTGGCACTCGATCGCTAGTCCATATTAAGAGAAAGGCTACCCGAGTTCGAGTCTCGAACATGGCACATAGAGCTATATACAGTTATATAGAAGGATATAGTGTTGAACAACCTTCGGCCGATGGCCGCTGGGCCGACACAGATTGGGTGACACAACGGGACTAGTGGGCAGCCGTCGGCAAAGGTCCCGGCAACGCGTGGCATTCAATCGCTAGGCTGTATCAGTGGGGATGCTACCCGAGTTCGGGTCTCGAACCTCGTAACTTACCTAGAGCTTTATACAGTATAGTTATGTATTTATAGAGGGAAATAGCGTTGAGTGACCATCGGCTGATGGCCGCTGGACCGATCCACATATTTTATGACACAACGGGACTGGTGGCCAGCCGTCGGCAAAGGTCCCCGCTATGCTTGGTACATGGTGTTTAGGCCTTATCAGGGTGAGGGCTACCCGAGTTCGAGTCTCGAACATGGCACATAGAGCTATATACAGTTATATAGAAGGACATGGCGTTGAACAACCTTCGGCCGACGGCCGCTGGGCCGACACAGATTGGGTGACACAACGCAACGGGACTAGTGGGCAGCCGTTGGCAAAGGTCCCGGCAACGCGTGGCATTCAATCGCTAGGCTGTATGAGTGGGGAGGCTACCCGAGTTCGGGTCTCGAACCTCGTAACTCACCTAGAGCTTTATACAGTATAGTTATATATGTATAGAGAGAAATAGCGTTGAGCGACCATCGGCCGATGGCCGCTGGACCGATCCACATATTTTTTGACACAACGGGACCGGTGGCCAGCCGTCGGCAAAGGTCCCCGCTATGCGTGGTATATGGTCCCTAGACCTTATCAAGGTGTGGGCTACCCGAGTTCGAGTCTTGAACATGTAACATAGAGTTATATACAGTTAAATAGACGGAATAGCGTTTAACGACCTTCGGCCGATAGCCGCTCGGCCGACCCACATATTTTGTGACACAACGGGACCAGAGGCCAGCCGTCGGCAACGGTCCTCGCTACGCGTGGCACTCGGTCCCTAGGTCGTATCAGGGGGAAGGCTGCCTGAGTTCGGGTCTCAAACATGCCACATAGAGCTATATAGTACATAGCTTTGAACGACCCGCAGCAGACGGCCGCTGGGCCTACCCACAGGTATTGTGACCCAACGGGAACGGTGGTCAGCCGTCGGCAACGGTCCTCGCTATGCGTGGCACTCAATCCCTAGGTCGTTTCAGTGGGATGGCTTCCCGAGTTCGGGTCTCGAACATGGCACCTAGAGCTATATACAGTATAGTTATATAGAGAGAAATAGCCTTGAGCGACCCAGTGCCGACGGCCGCTGGGCCGACCCACAGGTTTTGTGACTCAACGGCGTGGCACTCGGTCGCTAGACCGTATAAGGGGAGGGCTACCTGAGTTCGGGAGAAGGGGGGTGTCTACAGCCAGCTCAACAACTAGTAAATGATGTGTTGTATTGTTCGGGAGGTTCTGTCATGCCATTTTTTAAAAATTTCTCATAAGGTATCAGCTAGAGCAGGCTTGTTTGAGCAAATAAAATGTCAGCCTGCCATGCACTCCTTGGAAACATATGATGGGTCAATGGCAATATCGCCAGGTGAGAATAGGAATGTTCCATAGAAGAAAGACGGCACTTTATTCTCTCATCTGGCGATATGTCGTTGTAACATGTATGTTGAAATTACTTTTTGAAGAAAACAATCCAGATTTCGTTTATGTTTTATTAAAAACACATTTTCCTCCAACAAAATAAAGCAGCATTTACCATCTTCTGATGGGTTTTCTGGTATATTATTGCACATTGGACTGCAAACATGTTACAATATTTTTTTCCCCGTTATTTCTATGCACTTTTGTTTCCCAATACCTCAATGCATTACAGAAATCGGCGATTTTAGTCATTTTTTTCAACATTTTGCCATAAAATATAAATACTTGAGCATATATATTATATTTGATACAATAAATGACTTGGATATGTATAGTGTGCAACATTTTATTGTTCAATTTGATAAGTTTATGCTCAAACTATTTTCAAAAGATAATTCCAGATTCCGTTGATTTTTTACGGAAATACACATTTTTCGCCTGAAAATTAAGGCAATATTTTAAACATCATATGGTTCATGACTTTTTTCTACTTAATTATTGGACCTCTGTCTATCCAAAATGTTACAATATGTCTTTATTCTATTGTATTAAATATTTTTTTCTAAATTTTAACCCATACCCAAAATGGATTACAGAAATCAGTGAGTTTTGTCATTTTTTCCAACATTTTGCCCTAAAATGCCAATATTTGAGCACATATGTTATATATGATGCCAGGAAAAACTTGAATATATGTGCTGTACAACATTTTATTGCTTCAATTTGATCAGTTTATGTTGAAACTAATTTTAAAAAAGAATTCCAGATTCCGGCGATTTTTGACAAAAATACACATTTTTCGCCCCAAAATTAAGGCATTTCCAAACATCATGTGGTTTGGAACTTTTTTCTTTTTAATCACTGGACCTTGCCCTGCCCAAAAAGGTTACAATATTTCTTTTTTCTATTGTATTAGATATATTTCTAATTTTTAATTAAATACCCCCAATGTATTACAGAAATCAGCGATTTTATTCAATTTTTTAACATTTTTACCCAAAACCTCAATATTAAAGTATCGGATCCATAAATTATATAGTGGGACATGTAGAGATGCGTTCCGAGAAAGATTCCATCCATTCAAATTGGTTCTAACATATTTCATTCTTTTTCTAAAAAATAATTCCAGATTTTGGCGATTTTCGTCTAAAAACGCAACGTTTTCCCCCAAAACTCACTAAAGCCCCAACGCTCAGATGGCACACATGTCTCATTTTGAAGCTTAATGTATGTTCTTTCAGAAAATCATACCCTACAAAATTCCCCCTGGGGGGGGAGGGGGGTCTACAGCCAGCTCAAGAACTATTATATATGGCCCTAGATTTGCTGAAAAATGCCATATTTTGCCTTGTGAACACTCTAGAACGTTCAATTGTTATTTGATCTTTACCAAACTTACACAGATTGTTAATAACAGTGTAAGCTCAGACAAGTTTGAAAACCAGTCAAATCATTTTAGTAACACTGGAGTAACAGCCCTTGATTTAGTTATAAATGATGTATTTTGCCTCAGTAAGACGATCATAGAGCTTTCATTTGGCCAGATTTTAATGAAACTTTGCAGGAATGATCAGTACCAAATCTAGTTATGTTTGTCGTCACCGTGTTCCAGTTGAATGATTTTTGGCAGAATTATGGCCCTTTAAAGGTTTTAATACACACATTTTGTTCGGACTTTTTTTCCTGACTGGATTTCAGCGAAACTTTGCAGGGATGATCAGTACCAGGCCTAGTGGTGGATATCATCACTTTTTTTCACTTGAATGAGTTTTGGCTGAGTTATGGCCCTTTAAAGATTTTACTACACAAACTTTGTCTGGACTATTTCTCTTGGAAGAGTTATGGCCCTTGATTTAGTTAAAAATGCTGTATTTTCTCTTGTTAAGACAATAGGGCCTTCATTTGGCCAGAATTCAACAAAAGTTTGCAGGGATGATCAGTATCAAGCGTAGTTGTGCATATCATCACCGTGTTCCGGTTGAATGATTTTGGCAGAGTTATGGCCCTTTAAAGGGTTTAGTACCAGGGATTTTTCTAGGCCCAATTCAGCCCCACCCCAATCCAAAATATTCTCATATATTTTCTTAAAAAAGCAAAATGTTTTCCCAAAATACAGAAGAAAAAATAATCTTATATTAATTGTAGCCCTCATTGACAATGTATTTGTTGCAGACATGTATACAGTGGGAGCGCCAAGCTGCCGCGGAGGGATATTTACTTAAAAACGTCACGCGCAAAAAACGTAAACAAACAGCGTTTTGAGCAGATTTCAGGATGGCGGTCAAATTGACACCAGTGATGTAAATTGTATTTAACTGACAATGTACAATGATGACACATATAAACAAATGCATCAATTGGTTTGTTACAGAATGAATTTTAAGTTTTTACGTGTTTTGTCGATTCTGTTTTATTAAAAATACGATTTCTAGGCTTTTACAAATTACCGATCGTTTCGAAAATTTATGTGAAATTTTATCTTTAAATCAAATTGATAATTACAGTTTGTTCTTATAGCGAGAAAAAAGACGAAAGCATTAAAGTCAAGAAAAAGTCTTCCTCTACAGGCCTGTAAAATTTCATCAAAATTTGGAGTAAGTACTTTTTTCTACCCAAAAAAACGTTTCATGACCGTTCATAAAATTACACACAGAAAAGTGAGACTCTCTTCAAACGTGTGCTTCAAACAAAAAACTTTCAGAATCATATTTTTATCACTACAATTAAAACATAATTTATACAAGCTATTTCCTTGTAAAATAACCATCATTTTCATGACCTACTTTTAAAAATAAATTTAGGTCTATGTTGTGTTATTGTGAAAATTATTTCAGTCAACAAACATGCGAAAGAGCAAAATGTCAGCTGTTTATCGATCGACATCAATTTGTTTATTTTGTATCTCAATTTGTATGAAGATTTTAACAGCGAGAAAAAAGACAAGAACATGAACGATGAGTTTAATCCTTCCTCTGGCATTATGTGAATTTTCAAACGAATTTGAAAAAAGTACTTTTTTCTACCCCAAAAAACGTTTGGTCACTGTTTTACGCAAGCGTTTCGAACGTTGTTTTTGTGTAGTTTTGTTACACGGCATGGAATACAGCATGCAGTACATCGGTCAGCTCTGTGTGTGATAAATTCTGAAATTACCTCATATATTGTAGTGAACAGACAGTCGATAAGAGACAAAATATTTATGCTAACATGATATATTTTAAATTCGATTGTTATTGAAAATATTGCAAAAAAATCAATACCGTGTTTCCCCAAAATCCACATTCCAACACGGAATTGTGACGTCACAATGCTTGTACTAGTATAATCACAGGGTGGAAAGGTGTACGCGGACAATTTTTTAAATCTTCGAAAGGACGTGTGTTTTTATTTATTTATTTTGGTCGAAGAGCCCTTTAAAAAAAGTATCATTGGCTATTATCCTTTCGACCCATCCAGCCCCGCCCCACCCAGCACACTTTTTTAAATGGACAAAATTAATCTAGAATGCAAACTATGATTTTAAATGTATTTTAAAGGCCATTTGGATTGTCGACGCAAATATAATGTGAACTAGAGCTTTATTGATTTGAACAGCGACCGCAGAGGGATGTAAGATGGGTGAATAGTCCAATTAGACATGCCATCACCAGGGCTCCAGCTCCTTAGGTTCAACGCCTTTTCCACAGGGTAACTGAGGCCTCTTTTTTGAAAATCTGTGAAATAGCATCTTTGAAACAATCTGTGTATTAAACCGTGCCAGCACCTTTACATCTGAGATACCAAGAACACATGATTGTCAATCGACCACTTACATGTATGTGTACCCTGCTGCACGCCCCACATCCCCGCCACCACACACACAGTTTAACTCATCTTAGTGGGGTTCGGGGTCCCTCCCGCCCTCACTCCGTTTAACTTATCCTAGTTGGGTTCGGTGTCATGCTACCCGTATTTTTTTTTTGATGTTACAATGCGCGTTCTGACGTATATTTCAGAGTTATAAAACGGTAGATAAAGGTAAGTACACACATGTACCTGAAAATTATCCCCCCCCCTCCCCCACCCCCACCCCCACCCCAACACACACACACTGCCAATACCTCCTCCATTGTTATTGCATTTTTGGACTTTTTACATTTTCGATTTCCGAGTTAGGCGTAGGGTCGGGCGTACCGTGCTTACGCAGAGCTACGCCAATGACACCTACCATCTTTTATGAAACTATATTAGTACCAATCAGTAAGGGATGGGCAGAACCCTGCAGTCTAAACGGTAGATAGGCTCGCGAGGGTAATAACCCTAAACTTAGTATCCTTTTGTAGAATGAAATTCGGATTCGGCCGGGTTAGCGATGACCAAGACACTTTCCCTTAGCCTCGTCCGTCGGATGGGGACGTAAACCGGGCTGTCCCGTGTATCGGTTTATCCTCCGAGCACGTTAAAGAACCATAGGCATCTATTCGATAACAAGAGTAGGGCAGGTTCTTAGATTTCTACGTATTCCTTCCCCTCTCTCTGGGGCGGCTCTAAATAACCTATACTCTGTTGATGAGCCGTTAAACATTCAATTCAATTAAAACGTATATTGTCTCGTGGCCTAGCTTGTGTGTCGTCTCAACATGGGCTAAATAAGAGCTATTAACATTATATATTTACTTATATATATTAGGTCCAAAAAAATTACCGGTGGCCCGACCGACCCTATTTTTAAGGGGCCGACCCTAAAACTTTTTATGAAAAAAATAAAAATATTTGTTCTGAACAATGATTTATCACAATATATCGAGGTAAACTGACATCACAGATAAACTTTCAGCTGTATCATCAACTTGAATGGGGTTTATGGTATAAATACATGTAGAAGCTCACAATATCTTGCTCCAAAAAACAAAAACAAAAAAAAAGAAAACAAAATGCCTACCTACCGACCCTATTTTTTTAGAGCAGCAATAGGAAACACACCTATTTTTTTGTTTGGCTTTACTATATTTAACTTATAAATCGGCTACTGTGCAGCTTCTTCTATTTTTTAATTTTCAAACGTACTTAAAATTTTAAGATGGTCGCCAAAATGAAAAAAGCATGAAAAACAGCATCATGTATTATAACACACAAGTCTGTCATGTGCTTTTGTCAGCAAGGACATTTATCATTCCTGATTTATTTTAAATGGATTGGAGGCGGTCTGGAAGACTATAGGCGTCTATTCAAATACGTAATGCGTTTCATTTTCATATTCAATGTACATAATATTATGCTCTAACCACAACTTTGCCAAAATAAAATTCATAGTTATTGGACATGTCAATAGCATTGAATAATTGCTAAGGAAGAACTTTATACATATTTTCATAGAGTAAGTCGAAAATGTGTGTTTCATGAACATAGGTACCGTAATAGAGGATCTTACATGAGAGCTGACAGAGCTTAAAGTGATCCCTATGCGTCTGCCAAGTCCACTGGCACATATATATATATATATTATAGGGAGGTCAAGTGTAGTTTAAATGTTGGATATACTCAGGTTTAATTAATTCATAAGTCATTCAACTGAAAAAGTGATCATTTGTTTAATAGGCATGTCAAACATATAATACATATTGGTATTGGCTCTGAGTGAAATGTATAAATTATTGGTGCAATATTATCAACAGTTTAGTAATATAATAATAACTATTAGCTTTGCACTATTCTAGTATTAATATTAATGATTGCAAAAATGTGAATTATGTAGAAAAACTAATGGGACGCTGCGAGTTGTTAGCTTATCAACAAATCAAGATTGCTGTGTGTTCCTTGTAGGTCCATAATTAATATGTTAATAAAACAAGTAACAACCCTATGCTGTTTTTTTTTAAAGTTGTGTCACAGGTTTTGAACATAGTTCAGCATCAATATGTTTTCTCCGTTATATGTACACGTAACAGTCAGTTCAATAAAACTGTGTACTTCAACGTCTCAAATGGAATGATGAGTGTTTTTAGCTCTACTGATCAGAGATCAGCAGAGCTTATGCCGTGGTGCGGCGTCCGTCGTCCGTCCGTCCGTCTGTCTGTCCGTCCGTCTGTCCGTCCGTCTGTCCGTCTGTCCGTTAACTTTTATTTTGTAGCGACTACTCCTCTGAAACTACTGAATGGATTTTCATGAAACTTTACAGAAATGTTGCCCATGAAGTCTAGTTGATCCTAGCAAAAATTCATGTAGATGTGAAATCCAAGATGGCCGCCAAATCTAAAAATAGGTTTTTAAAAAACAAGTTTGTAGCGACTACTTCTTAAAAACTCTAAGGGATATTGCTATGGGACTTTTTCTAAAATGATCAGCATGACATGATGTTGGTCCTTGTCGAATATCTTTTTGATTCGACGTTAAACATGGCTGCCAGCGGCCATCTTTGTTTACATAGAGTTATATAATGAAAACTTGTAGCGACTACTTCTCTGAAACTACTTGACGGATTTTCATGAAACTTCACAGGAATGTTGCTCTTGATGTCTAATTGATCCTAGCAAAATTTCAGGTCGGCCGGAAATTCAAGATGGCCGCCACGGCTAAAAATAGATTTTTAAAAAATAAGTTTGTAGCGACTACTTCTTGAAAACTATAAGAGATATTGATATGGGACTTTTTCTAAAATGATCAGGATGACATGATGTTGGTCCTTGTCGAAAATTGTTTTGATTTGACGTTAAACATGGCTGCCAGCGGCCATCTTTGTTTACATAGAGTTATATAATGAAAACTTGTAGCGACTACTCCTCTGAAACTACTTGACGGATTTTCATGAAACTTCACAGGAATGTTGCTCTTGATGTCTAATTGATCCTAGCAAAATTTCAGGTCGGCCGGAAATTCAAGATGGCCGCCACGGCTAAAAATAGATTTTTAAAAAATAAGTTTGTAGCGACAACTTCTTGAAAACTATAAGAGATATTGATATGGGACTTTTTCTAAAATGATCAGCATGACATGATGGTTATCCGAGTCGAACATTATTTTGATTCGACGTTAAACATGGCTGCCATTAGCCATCTTTGTTTACATAGAGTTATATATTGAAAACTTGTAGCGACTACTCGTCTGAAACTACTTGACGGATTTTCACGAAACTTCACAGGAATGTTGCTCTTGATGTCTAATTGATCCTAGCAAAATTTCAGATCGGCCAAAAATTCAAGATGGCCGCCACAGCTAAAAATAGATTTAAAAAAAATAAGTTTGTAGCGACTACTTCTTGAAAACTATAAGTGATATTGATATGGGACTTTTTCTAAAATTATCAGCATGACATGATGGTTATCCGAGTCGAACATTATTTTGATTCAATGTTAAACATGGCTGTCAGCGGACATCTTTGTTTACATAGAGTTATATAATGAAAACTTGTAGCGACTACTCCTCTGAAACTACTTCACGGATTTTCATGAAACTTCACAGGAATGTTGCTCTTGATGTCTAATTGATCCTAGCAAAATTTCAGGTCGGCCGGAAATTCAAGATGGCCGCCACTGCTAAAAATAGATTTTCAAAAAACAAGTTTGTAGCGACTTCTTCCTGAAAACAAAATCAATCAGTAGAGCTTCAAGGTCATTGACCTCTTGTTTTATTGAGTATTAAATAAGCAAAACTACTTTTCACATCACTCTCATTGGCATGGATGACAGCGTTAAATGCATGTGGGAGGAAACGAGCATGCATAGATCCTTGTGAAAAACTTGAGTGTCAATTAGTGTTGAGAACAAGAGCTGTAGATGTAATTCAAGATAATCCATTCAGTTTATTGTTCAATACTTGGATCCATTACAGTTGTGTACCGTAACCTTGTGTTGTGAAAATGGCAGCAGATTGTCTGAAAAATAAAGAAAATGCAAACACTGAGTATTACAACTTAAATATCTGCTGTACATGAAATACTAAAACCTGATCACTTTTAATAATATACAAAATATGTATTTTATATAGAACCTAAACAGGCCAAATAAAATAAAAATTAAACCTGTGTTTACATATCATTGTCAATAAAGTGGGCCTGTATATTCATTTGGTATCAAATATTTACTTGTTATCATTTTTTTACTCCATGAATTATATTTAGACCAAAAGAACATTAAATAAAGAAAAATCTGACTGGCTGCAGGCTTAAACATATTAAAACAGATTATATTATTTTTTTTACCTCAGAATAACTGATTATTATTTTATTCCCAATAAAAAGAGGAGTCAGCAGTGTATTAAGGGAGTTGGTCTGGTTTAATACAGTAAAAACACAGACCTGTATATTTAATTCGGTCTTAGTCAATATAAAATTTACTGAAAAAGATTACCAAATGTTTTGTTTTTAGCTCTACTGATCAGAGATCAGCAGAGCTTATGCCGTGGTGCGGCGTCCGTCGTCCGTCTGTCCGTAAACTTTTATTTGTAGCGACTTCTCCTCTGAAACTACTGGATGGATATTCATGAAACTTTACAGAAATGTTGCCCATAAAGTCTAGTTGATCCTAGCAAAAATTCATGTTGATGTGAAATCCAAGATGGCCGCCAAAGCTAAAAATAGAGTTTTAAAATACAAGTTTGTAGCGACTTCTTCTTGAAAACTATAAGTGATATTGATATGGGACTTTTTCTAAAATGATCAGCATGACATGATGTTGATCCTAGTCAAAAATCGTTTTGATTCAATGTTAAACATGGCTGCCAGCGGCCATCTTTGTTTACATAGAGTTATATAGTAAAGACTTGTAGCGACTACTTCTCTGAAACTACTTGGCGGATTGTCATGAAACTTTACAGGAATGTTGCTCTTGATGTCTAATTGATCCTAGAAAAAGTTCAGGTCGGCCGGAAATTCAAGATTTCCGTCACAGCTAAAAATAGATTTTTAAAAAATAAGTTTGTAGCGACTACTTCTTGAAAACTATAAGTGATATTGATATGGGACTTTTTCTAAAATGATCAGCATTACATGATGTTGATCCTAGTCAAAAATCGTTTTGATTCAACGTTAAACATGGCTGCCAGCGTCCATCTTTGTTTACATAGAGTTATATAGTAAAAACTTGTAGCGACTACTCCTCTGAAACTACTTGGCGGATTGTCATGAAACTTTACAGGAATGTTGCTCTTGATTTCTAATTGATCCTAGAAAAATTTCAGGTTGGCCGGAACTTCAAGATGGCCGTCACAGCTAAAAATAGATTTTTAAAAAACAAGTTTGTAGCGACTACTTCTTGAAAACTATAAGAGATATTGATATGGGACTTTTTCTAAAATGATCAGCATGACATGATGTAGATCCTTGTGGAAAATTATTTTGATTCGACGTTAAACATGGCTGCCAGTGGCCATCTTTGGTTACATAGAGTAATATAGTAAAAACTTGTAGCGACTACTCCTCTGAAACTACTTGGCGGATTGTCATGAAACTTCACAGGAATGTTGCTCTTGATGTCTAATTGATCCTAGAAAAATTTCAGGTCGGCCGGAAATTCAAGATGGCCGTCACAGCTAAAAATAGATTTTTAAAAAATAAGTTTGTAGAGACTACTTCATGAAAACTGTAAGTGATATTGATATGGAAATTTTTCTAAAATGATCAGCATGACATGATGTAGATCCTCGTGGAAAATTATTTTGATTCGACGTTAAACATGGCTGTCAGTGGCCATCTTTGGTTACATAGAGTTATATAGTAAAAACTTGTAGCGACTACTCCTCTGAAACTACTTGACGGATGTTCATGAAACTTCACAGGAATGTTGCTCTTGATGTCTAGTTGATCCTAGAAAAACTTCAGGTCGGCCGGAAATTCAAGATGGCCGCCACAGCTAAAAATAGATTTAAAATAAATAAGTTTGTAGCGACTACTTCTTCAAAACAATAAGAGATACTGATATTGGACTTTTTCTAAAATGATCAGTATGACATGATGTTGGTCCTTGTCGAAAATCGTTTTGATTTGACGTTAAACATGGCTGCCGCGGCCATTTTTGTTTACATAGAGTTATATAATGAAAACTTGTAGCGACTACTTCTCTGAAACTACTTGACGGATTTTCATGAAACTTCACAGGAATGTTGCTCTTAATGTCTTATTGATCTTAGCAAAATTTCAGGTCGGCCGGAAATTCAAGATGGCCGCCACAGCTAAAAATAGATTTAAAATAAATAAGTTTGTAGCGACTACTTCTTCAAAACAATAAGAGATACTGATATTGGACTTTTTCTAAAATGATCAGTATGACATGATGTTGGTCCTTGTCGAAAATCGTTTTGATTTGACGTTAAACATGGCTGCCGCGGCCATTTTTGTTTACATAGAGTTATATAATGAAAACTTGTAGCGACTACTTCTCTGAAACTACTTGACGGATTTTCATGAAACTTCACAGGAATGTTGCTCTTAATGTCTTATTGATCTTAGCAAAATTTCAGGTCGGCCGGAAATTCAAGATGGCCGCCACGGTTAAAAATAGATTTTCAAAAAACAAGTCTTTAGCGACTACTTCCTGAAATCAGAATCAATCAGTAGAGCTTCAAGGTCATTGACCTCTTGTTTTAATACTGAGAACGTATGTATTGTTTAAGATCCTTTTCATGCTTTAATACTGTCTCTCAGTTCCACCTTTCAAGGTATGGTTTCCAGGTGCTTTAACTAGATTTATCTTATTATTATTATTTTATTATTTTTTTGGCCTTGATGTGAAATGCTTCCCCACCATACAAATAAGTTCTGCTTACAAACCTCTATGAAATCCATCTTGTTTTTGTGAGCTCCTCCAACGTCACCTCATCCAACCAAGAGTCGCATTTCAGATCAGAATATGTAAGATGCAGGCATCATGTCTGTGAGACTGATGTCTCCCTATGAAAAAAATAATGACACAGTGTATAAACGCAATTGCCAAATTTCATTTGGATCTGAACATTTCGCTGAAATTAAATAATAATTAGATAGATCTATGTATTCAATTCTTATTTCTATGTACTGTTACTTAGAAAATGTGTTCATCAGGGCTTTTTTCCACAAAATTGGGAAGAGGCCCAGGCCTGTCAATTTTGGGGGAAAAAGACGAGCCTATTTCTCATTTTGGAAAAGATGTAAGATTTTACCAATTAAGTAAATTTGACAATACTATGCTTTATTTATATTTTCAGCCAACAGTTATTATAATTACTGTTTCTCAGTCAGAACTGACTCCACAGACAAAAACACATTGCAGAATTAATGCTTTTTCTCAAATTCTGAGACACTGCTGCTTTCTGATTGGCAAATATTTCTGCCACAATTGGGGAAAAAACAGTCAAGTTCTCAACTGGGAAAGAGGCATTTTAGAGGTCTCTGTTACATAAGGTAAAAAAGCCCTGTTCATGGTACACAGATCACTTTAGCGGAGTCAATCACATAAATTAGTGTATATTTTCTTTTTAATTGAAAACAAAGTGTTTCAGTATTTAGCATTTCATTGAACACATTTTAAGTAGAGAAAATATGCGAGAGGGACGTAGAAGAGAGGGGAAGGGGGTTGGGGATAGTGGTGGGGGCAGCAGGGCCTTTTTACCAGTTTTGGGGAAGGGGCCTTTTGCTTTTAATTGGGGGTGGAATACATAAATGAGAAATGAAATTTCCAAGGTAAGTTTAAAAAGTGGGGAAGTCTGCATGCTTTTAAAAGAAATGAGAGTGGGGAATGGGCCTTTTACAGGCCGCTTCAAAGAAGGGTAAAACGTCCATGGGGAGGGTATGCGTCAGCTGCCTGTGGGTAAATGTAGAGAAGGGGGTGGCAGGGATGTGGTTTTGGAATTGCTGTGTCCCATGGCCATGCAGCATATGTGGGGTTTGACACTGGCCAGTACATGCATACCATAAGGTGTACCCGTTCACAGGGTTCAGGGCTGAGTGTCTCCCAGCGGTTTTAGGGAACAAGGGATCATATTTTTGGGGAACAAAGCAAAACATTTTGGGGATCACCGGGTCGTATTGTCAGGAAACAAGGGAACATGGACCACCCCTGGAAGGGCCTCATGTCTATGGCTACAGGTCTTGCTATACAAACAAGAATGATTCTGAGAGAGGAATCGTATGAATAATTCAATGAAATCAACAGCTGTCACGGCTGATCCAGTTATGTTTACAATTTACACAGTTTGTCAACATTAACACCATCGATGTGCTTGGCAAATTTCAAGAAAACACTGCATAAAAAAACAAAAAAAGGAGTTGTACATGTACACATTTGAACTCACGTGTTATTTGCCTGCAGAGTTCTAAGACAGTCAACTGTTTCCTTCATTACGTTAACCTGTGTATATTTCCAATTGTTTATCCCAGTGTGAACACCCTGCATCAGATATCGCTATCAAAACTCAGTGGATTCAACGTTTACCAACTTGTAAACACATTCTACGTATTGATGACGTAATCCAAAACTGACATTTTACAAAAAGTGTTCACTCCTGTAAACTAGGTACGCGTAAAATTGATAACTGCGGTCTGAATCGACGTTTTTACAAAAAGAAAATGGCGGCGTTTTGTGATTTTTTTAATGAAATAGTCCGGCAAACAATAAAACAATAATCCCTGTCGCGGAGTATCAAAATGATCAAAAAAGCTGAATAATTAGTTCCTTGCGTTCCCACTGATAAGAGCTTGATTTTAAAACTATTTCAAACATTTTAGTGCCTTACTATGTAATATAGTAGGATTATTTTTTTTCCCAATTTGTAGTTTTCACGCACATTTTTCCCAATTCAAAAGGCCCCTGGCCCCACTTTCAAAAATGCAGGACACAAACTTTGTAATCAGTACCAAGCCTAGTTGCATATATCATCGCCGTGTTCCGGTTGAATAATTTTTGACAGAGTTATGGCCCCTTATACACAAATTTCCGGATCCCTTGCGGGATTTCAGTGAAACTTGGCAGGAATAATCAGTACCAAGCCTAGTTGCGCATTTTGATGTCATGTTCTCCACCAAGTACACAATATAGCCAGTAGTGCAATACAGGCCCTCTTGTGCCTCTTGTTCTTAAAGTATTTATGTTTTGAAAACTTAATCAGTGTAAAAAAAGTATATACCAGATTTCCGCAAATAAGAGCACCTCCCCTAATTAAAAATAAATAAATAAATTAAAAATAAATAAAAAACTTCAAAATTCAATACATTTTCGATCTTTTGTATCCAAAAATCAAAAATCAATAAAAAAATTGATTTTAATCTTAAGTGCGCCCTTTGGCATTTTGCATAGCGCCCGGGTGCTACTACTATAGGAAATATGGTCTTGTGTTTTTTTCGTGAGTTTTTTTCACTCTGTCGTATTTGGTCATTCCTGGAAAGAACCATCTTGTGAAAGATATCCTATAATTGGACCCAGGAGTTAAATAATCTCTGTTTATTTTATGCTTAGCAGTGAAATAGTGGATTTTAGCAATGAAATAAAAGCGATATTTCATACATGTTTTATTTTGTTAAAACTGGTCAAGTATTTTCAGAAAGCTGCTATAAAAACTAAGAAAATAAGTCGTAGATTCGGTTAAGTAGTTTAGAAGTTATGGGGAATTAAAAACAGCAATTTTATCATACGATTAAAGCCAATGTCACATCGTCATATTTAAAATTCTGAATAATGCAGTACACCTTGATTATAAAGCATAACATAAAATATTTTGTTTTTGTTTTGAATAACAGATTTTATTTCATCTCGAAGTGATGAAATTTTTAATATTTTCACTCATGCTTTGCATTCGTGAAAATATAAAGTTTTCACACTTCTCAGTGAAATAAAATCGGTTCAACAAATAACCTCTATATAACCACAACAGTGGCCTAGTGGTTGTGTGTCTTCGATTGCTGGAGGGCCCGGGTCAGGTCATATCAAATACTTAAAAATGGTTCTAGTAGTTAAACTTTTAGCACAAACAGGTTATTATAGTGCAAGGACTACTGGACAGCCCGTGATGGGTTTCTTGCCATGATTGTGTCTATGGCATATTGGTATTCCAGTGAGACTACAGGTGCTATCAACGTTTTAAACTCTACCATTCAGTTGGTGACATGATAGCAGGGTTTTTATTATCTGGTAACTCTCGAATGATTTTCATTTGAAACTATAAGTGATTTGTTTTTGTTTTGTCTTGAATAACAGGTTTTATTTCATCTCGAACGTTCCTGACAGACATGATAGATATATCACATTTTATTTCTGTTAATTCTGTGAAACTTAACCCTCCGAATAATGACAAAATTACACTACAAAACCGTGTATCAAAACTATCCATGTGTTCAGGTCATATAATAATGTGTAATATGGGCCGATTAAAGTATAGGATTTTTCACAGGTGCTTAAAATACACGTGATTGAATATGCGTAAAATGAGTTACGAGTTGGTAACTCTTAATTCAGTACTCCAGTTTTGGGGTTTTGCCTGGATGGTAAAAGCCGTTTATATTTTTTTGGTGGGATAGCTGATTGAAACAAAAGATAGTAAAATTTAATAACAATAATTTTATAATAAAATAATGAATTGTTAAAGCGGGTTATATTGTGCCTATAGAGTTTTGGATTCTAAATATGTAGGTTAATATATACCTCGTCATCGGTAGGTTTAAAAATGGTGTACATTTGTTGTAAAATTTGGCTGTTGGGCTATCCTTAAAAATTTGTTGGTTTGCAGTGCTCCGACCCAGAATTTTTGAGGTGGGTAGGTAGGTAGGTGAATTTTTTTTTTAATTTTTTTTTTTGTTGACTGAAAGACCAAGATGCTGACAGTTGAACATTTCTAAAATGGACTAAATGAATAAAAAATTGCCCATCTAAGAGAACATATTCTACATCAGAAAACTTAGCAAGTCTTCTGTTCCCCATGCGTACATATTATTTTTTTTTAATTTGGTACATATTTATAATATATATATACCAAAAAAAAATACCAAAACTCATTCTACAAATTGTTAACCTTGACATATATGTTTTGGTTATAAGTATCAGAAAATTTGTATTAAGATATCTGAATAAATGGGTTATAACTGAAAAGAAAAAAATAAAAAAATAATAATAAAAAAAAAAAAGAAAAAAAGAAAGAAAAGAAAAATATTTGAGTCGCGGCCATTTGTATGAGTCGGTCGCGCACTGCAAACCAACACTTTTTTAAGGATGGCCCTGTTGGCAGGATTATAAGTTACTTTAACACATCAAAGCAGATTAGTTGTGTTTTTGTTTGTTTTCCTTCTAAAAACAATGAGTAATTAACACAGTTTTATATTTATTACAGCTACTTGTTAATTTGCATTTTTTCCCTTCATAAAAGAAAAGTTTGAAGTATTATATATAGAAGATCTTAAACGAGTTCCCATTTCATATAAGAATTTTGAAACGAGTTATGAATTATTTTAATTTTAACGAGCCTTTTGGACATAGAACCGCCACGACGTCAGACACACTTTAGCGCCAAAACATCATAAAATATGTGACGTCTTAACGTCGTGTCTCACACAGTCATGACGTTGCATATAAAAGAGTTTGTGTTTTACCTCTTTACAAAACAGCAGTTTACATCAACTTTTTAACAAACTAACAATAATGTTTTGTATAACGTGCATTATTTTTTTATAACCTGTCACAAATAGTAAGTTTATGACTCAGATCTGGGTGAATTTGTAATAAATAAAATAGTTTAAGTTAATAAACTTGCGTAGTGTTACAGGTTTAACTCAACCAATCAAAATCGTTCCAGGTTGTATTACACGTGTGTAATACAATAGAATATTAAATGGGTGTTTGACACTGCTAACAAGGGACGTTATGTGATAAACTGCAATATCTAGTAGCTACTGATCAATATACCATTATGCTTATTCAAAGAGAAAACTTATCTCTGCCCTCAGTGAGTTTATATACCTGAGCTAACTCAGCCTAATTGATCATGTAGCATGTTAGCAGTAAATAAGCAAACTTTCCCTGCCTTTTCAATGATCATTTTTAGCGTTGGGAAATAGGTCCGTAATTCAACAAAAAGTTATGGCTTTGTGCAAGCCTCTTCTATCTTACATGAGTAATATCTACACCTATGATAATCTTCACCAGAATTGTCTTGTACCAAGTCCTCTATATTGTTACATATAATATTCACCTCTACACTTATGTCAGGTGAGCGCTTTGAGGCCACTTTGCCTCCTGTTTTTAATTATAATCCCTGTCTTTCAGGTAGTACATCTTATACTGTTTATACTAGTAGTATTTTTTTTCAAGATGGCAGCAGTTCTGTTATTCTGCCTAAAGATCCAATACTAAGAGAAGGAGGGTCATCGATTTTGAAGTGCTATAGTCCAATCCATTTTTGGGAGCATCATTCTGCCGTCGAGTTCAAGATAAAACATGAAGACACAACTGTATTGAATTCTACCATCCCGAATGGTAAAAATCAGTATGATCAAGTATATCTGTCACATTCCAAGGACAATGTCGGGTTGCAGGATGCTGGCAATTATACATGTAATATGACTTTCAAAGAAGGTGGACAAGAGATGTACATGATTGCATCAACAATTGTACATGTTGTGAAAGGTATGTTATTTACACATATAGTTCATATATCCTTGTTAGCCTTGTCTACCACCCATTTTATATTCTTTTGACTGTACACATGTCCGTAATACAACCTGAAATGAATTTGGTTGGTTGGGCATGAAATACATTAAATCTGTAACACTTCACAGCTTAATTTTGTTAGCTGGAACTATTTTAGTTCATCCGGATCTATGTCATAAATGTATTATTTAACTTATTATTGACCAACAACTCAGAATAAATAATTAACCTAACACAAATTGATTTATAATTTTTAGCTCTACTGGCCAAAGGCCAGGAGAGCTTATGCGATAACTTTTCGTCCGTCCGTCCGTCTTTTTGTCCGTTGTCCGTCTGTCTGTCCGTCTGTAGCAATTTTATAAAATCGACATCTCCTCTGAAACCGCTTGAGGGATTTTGATGAAACTTCATCACAATGTTACTTGGGAGGGCCCCTCTCATCCAAGAGGTCATCCAAGATGGCCGCCATGGCTAAAACTAGGTCAAATTTAAGGAAATTTCAACCCACATTTCCGAAACCACTTATTCTATTCTACTGAAATATCATATACATGTTCCTTGGGTTGGCCTCTATCAAGTTTGTGTTTTTCGTTATCGTCAAATAATAAAAATGGCCGCCACGGCGACCCAAAGTTTACATAGAGTTATATAGGAAAAGGTTAAAAATTACATCTACTCTGAAACCGCCTGAAAAATGTTGATGAAACTTAAGCACAATGATATTTGGGATAGTCCCTCTCAGATTTATGTTTTTCGCGGCCGCCAGTCATCCAAGATGGCCACCATGACTAAAACTAGGTAAAATTTAAGTAAATTTCAAATGACTTCTCCTCCGAAACCACTTATTCCATTCTTGTGAAATATCATATACATGTTCCTTGGGTTGGCCTCTATCAAGTTTGTGTTTTTCGTTATCGTCAAATAATAAAAATGGCCGCCACGGCAAACCAAAATTAACATAGAGTGATATAGGATAACTTTAAAAATTACATCTTCTTAGAAACAGCCTGAAAGATTTTGATGAAACTTAAGCACAATGATATTTGGGATAGTCCCTCTCAGATTTTTGTTTTTCGCGGCAGCCAGTCATCCAAGATGACCGCCATGGCTAAAACTAGGTTAAATTTAAGGAAATTTCAAACGAGATCTCCTCCAAAACCACTTATTCCATTCTTATGAAATATCATATACATGTTCCTTGGATTGGCCTCTATCAAGTTTGTGCTTTTCGTTTTTGTCTAATAATCAAAATGGCCACCACGGCGACCCAAAGTTTACATAGAGTTATATAGGAAAAGGTTAAAAATTACATCTTCTCTGAAACCTCTTGAAGGATTTTGATGAAACTTAATCACCATGATATTTGGGATAGTTCCTCTCAGTTTTGTGTTTTTCGCGGCCGCCATTCATCCAAGATGGTCGACATGTCTAAAATTAGGTCAAATTTAAGGAAATTTCAAACAATATCTCCTCCGAAACCACTTATTGCATTCTTGTGAAATATCATAAACATGTTCCTTGGGTTAGCCTCTATCAAGTTTGTGATTTTCGTTATCGTCGAATAATCAAAATGTCCACCACAGCGACCCAAAGTTTACATAGAGTTATATAGGAAAACGTTAAAAATGACATCTCTGAAACTGCTTGAAGGATTTTGATGAAACTTAATCACAATGATCTTTGGGTTAGTCCCCCTCAGATTTGGGGCCTCCAGTCATCCATGATGGCCAACATGGCTAAACTTAGGTCAAATTTAAGGACATTTATCAAACGACATATTACCACTTATTCCATTCTAGTTAAATATCATATGCATGTTCCTGTTGTTGGCCTCTATCAAGTTTGTGTTTTTCGTTGTCGTCAAATATTCAAAATGGCCACCACGATAACCCAAAGTTTACATAGAGTTATATACAGGAAACATGTTTCTTGGGTTGGCCTCTATCATGTTTATGTTTTTGAATCACATCATACAAGTAGAGCGTCTACAGGCCCTCTTGGGCCTCTTGTTTAAAAGTTGACATAAAATTTGTAAAGAGATAAAACACAAACTCTTAATTTGCTACCCAATGTTGTTTTTGACATGAACTTATGCCGTTTGCATGACTTTTGACTCTAAAGGACTTGATTATTTTACCATTATGTGGTCCCGCCTTAATTCCATTAAGCGATGGGAACACTTTAACAGAATTTTATAACGAATATTTCAACAATAAAATGCGTATGAAAAACTTTTTTGGTAAATAAATGCATTAACCTGCTGAAAATTAC